>JAUZNJ010030157.1:0-10720 GCA_034780135.1 Jordanella pulchra
TCATCCCGCCTCTCTCCACCCCCTGGAAAAGTCTCTCTCTCTTCCTCTTTTCTCTCTGTCTCTCCTTCTCTCTGCAGCTGTGCTCTGCTAAGCGTCACCTCCACACAGCAAGTGCCTTTACTTCAGCAAAGGAGAGAGGAAGAAGAGGAAGGTGGCTGCGGGCTCCAGAGCAAAAGAAACCTCAGGAGTGTGTCTGCACACGGCAGAGGAGTGACTCTCTCTGCACCTCATACAGCAGGGCTAAGGAGCGCACAGAGACAGAGACAGGAAAGAGGCAGCTGTGTTTGAGTAACGCTGCATCGATGGTGCCGACTGAAGGAAGGGGAATCCACTGACACTGTTGATCCTGGTGGCTCTGGCAAAAAGCTGTTTAAGAAGGAGACAGAGAAACGGAGTAGCAGACAGGATCCCTCCAAGGATGCATCATTTTACATCGCATATCCAAGCGTGGCGACAACAGAAACACACTCAGAGAAATACACTCACAAACACCAGAGTGAAAAAAGGACAGTCAGAAACCAACTGCATTTAAAACACAACTACAACTCTTCAGTTTCTTCTGCCCTAACCAAGGAAAAAGAAAAATCTCCTTTTTTATTCCATGTGGATGATAATAACTTCTAAGAGGAAATCTCTCCTCTGAACAGAAATTATTTTCAAACTTTATTACTTTTTTTCTGGGCCTTTAACTTGTCTGAGCATAACACAAAATGTCATTGCTTCTTAGTTACAGAAATGGATTGCTGTCTTGGTGATGATTGAGATGCCTTCTCATGTTTCTGAGTAGAAAGTGGATTACGATTGCAGTATTTTGGGAAGCTGATCTACATCTGCTGGATTTCTATCATAGAGAGAAGAACAAGATCTCAGACAATTTCCCCTCTCCTTTCTTGTGGATTACCTATGGTTTTTCTGATCAGCAAGCACATTCTCATAGATGACCGCTCTCTACCAGTTATTAGGATAAAGTGTAAAAAGGGACACAAGTGAGTATTGAGGTGGATTTTCTTCCCTTTAAGTTTTAAGCTTGAGGAGAAATAATGAATGATCCTATGAAAGCAAAACCATGCAATGCTTGTTTAATCCAATAAAACAAATAGCAACTGATTGAACAGTTATGTTCAACGAATGATGATTAAGTTGTAAAAGGTAGATACATCTTGACGTTTATTAATTCCTTTGACAAGTGATCCTGCATGTTTACACACCATTTACCAATGAGCATCATTTACTAAATGAGGGGTGCTGTCTACCCGGCAGGTGTCTTGGGCACAAACACAGATTGATTGAAGTGATCTGTGTGAATCCAATTAATGCATCCTGGATTCTTTCCAAGACAGAAGAAATGGAGGGGAAAACCACTATCTAGTATCTGGATAAACTGAGGTACCTCTGCACTCCCCAATCAGCCAATCTCCTCCTTTCCCAACCCCTTCATTCCAGGCAAGGATGGTACCCCCACCCCCCACCAACAAGCCCCATGTTTGCCTTTCCACTATTCTTATCATGAGCAGCATGGCACTGATTGATGCCTACCTGGTGGAGCAGAACCATGGACCCCGCAAGATTGGCATCTGCATCATGGTGATGGTGGGGGACATCTGCTTCTTGATCGTATTGCGTTATGTGGCAGTGTGGGTGGGTGCTGAGGTGCGCACTGCAAAACGAGGCTATGCCATGATCCTCTGGTTCCTCTATATCTTTGTACTAGAGATCAAGGTCTACTTTGTGTATCAAAACTACAAAGCGGACAGGAAAAGCTTGGACGCTCTTGCAAGGAAAGCCTTGACATTGCTCTTATCCATTTGCATCCCGGTGCTGTTTGTTGTGCTGGTCGCAATTGACCACATGGAGTATGTCCGGGCTTTCAAGAAACGGGAGGAGATTCGCAATCGACTCTTCTGGGTAGTGGTTGACTTGCTGGACATACTGGATATCCAAGCTAACTTGTGGGAGCCTCAGAAGAAAGGGCTTCCCCTGTGGGCAGAGGGACTCATGTTTTTTTACTGCTACATCCTGCTCCTTGTGCTGCCTTGTGTGTCTTTAAGTGAAATCAGCATGCAGGGCATAAACATCGTTCCCCACAAGATGCTCCTGTACCCCATCCTCAGCCTGGTCACCATTAACATTATCACACTTTTTATCCGTGGAGGAAATATGTTTCTGTACAGGGACGCAAGGGTATCTGGGATCCTAATTGGAAAGAACATACTGGCCATCATTCTAAAGACCTGCAGTTTTGTACAGTACAGAAGACAGTTGCAGAATGCTCCTCCCGCCTTTGGAGTGGAGCTGCAGAAAAACTCTGTGGCACACCCTCGCCCTGCACCTACTCCACCTCAAGTAGTCATGCAGGACCAGACACCTCTACCTGAAGTGACAACCTGTGAACACACATGACATAATGAGGAGCTGAACTATAAACAATGTCAATATGATTAAATGCAGCTCTCAGACCAGGCAAGGAGCAGTTTTCCACACCTTTTAGGTTGTGTGAACATACAGGAAATTATGATTCCTGATGCTTAATGGCACATAAGACGCTGCAGACAATTTCTAAGGATAGAGAAATGTTGTTAGAGCCGCATTACGGATGACTCTCTAAAAGCATTTCCCATGGTGAATTTAATTGCCTGTGTATTTTTTGTATGTGTACAAAGGAAAAAAAGGCATCTAATGCAAAAGAATAGAGAGTATATTTTTGAATTGTGTGTTGCATTCCAATATAAAACCTCTGTGTGCTGTGATGTGTGTTTCTGTTTCTCATGCTGTTTCCTAGTAGTCAAGGGCTTTACCTTGTCAAACTGAGATGAGAAACCGTATGAGAGAATCAAAGAAATGAGGTTAAAAATGCCAGTTAAAGTGGTCTCTCTTTTAACAAGTGTGTTTTTAGCGTCACTCTTTGATCAAATACTGTGTACAAGATGAAGGCTTTCAAGCTGGCTGTAAAAGGGTTTTGTCATAAAATGATTTAAAAGTTATTGGTCCATTGGATATATTTATTTTGTTAAATGTTTTTGTAACTGACAAACAATTGACTAGTGTTGCAAAGGAAAAAAAAGAAATTTATTTTATCTTAGGTGTGATGTTTACATACATAAATGGTATAATCTGATTATACCATAAACACACTGATGGCAAATATCTTTTTAAAAATTGGTGCACCTTTAGTCAGAGTTTGTGCAGCACAAAGTCATGTTCATGTGCACCTAACCAATTACATCAACACACGTTGCGTTTCTAGCGTTGATATCCTTCTAAATAAAAGCCTTTAAAAGAGGCACGATACACTTATACTAAAGTGTGTATCATCCATGTACTTTTTTGGAAAACACATCTTTCTGCATGTGATGTCAAGTATTCCTCTACAAATCCAGGTCATTTCGCAGCCATAGACTATTTAAGTTGGTATCTATTGGTGATCATATTTAAATGAGATAGTTAACAACAATGAATAATGGTGATTATATTGAGCAGTAAGACCTGCATTGTAAAACATAGTGTGTTCATTTTAATTCACAATATCAATAGACTGATTTCAACCACTCATTTAACGTCAGAAAATTCTTTGATCCCAAAGCTCAATAAAATAGGAGATCAAAAAAGTAAATAATACTCTGAAAAGGACCCATGACTGACTCCTATCACTTTGTTACATTGTCCATCAAATTGTGCATATAGCAATTAAAAAAAATATATATATTTTTTTTATTTGAAAAATGGCAATTTTGGAATAAAGAAAAAAACACATTTTTCAATAACAAGTCATTTTTACAAAGCTCCTGTTTTTTGTTTTATTATTTTGGTGATATCGAAATTGGTGTATTTGGAAAAACTAAAAAGGAACACTTTTGTCTCAAAACAAGCGTCATATGATTAAAAAGCAGATGTTTACTACTGCCAAAAATGATGAAATTAGTAAGAAGAAATGAAAAAAGAAAAGAAAGTAGTAAGAGAAATGAACAATCAATTTATATATTTATGGATTAAAAATGTTGAAAAGCAAGGTTTGTGCCAGGAAATGAACGATCTAAATCAACTCTACCAATTATACAATGAAGGTTGGTTGGATGTCTATCCAGAGAAATGTAAGAAGTTCATCAGTAGCTTCTGAAATGTTGTTTAAGGTCACATTTTATAAAGGAAATTTAAAGAAGCATTAGACAATATATATCTATCTAAAAGTTTGATTTTTACAAGAACTGCAAATTAAGAAGCTGCTGAGATTCAGAAGATTTTCTGTTAAAATTTGAAATTGTCTCTGAGTTTTGTCATACACAACATTTATAGTGGTGGGAATTTTTAGAGTAAGCTCAGTATGTCTTATGAACAGTTTGATCAATTCAGATGACGATCATTTTGCTCTTTCAGTGGGATTTAACGTACAGCCAGGAAAGAACACTGCAGGAGAGTAAATGAATCCTAAATAAGAAAGCCTGTTTAATATCCTCCTCAGGCGCCTAGTGACTATCTGAGCTTCTGCTTAGTGGCAACAGTGGTTGTAAGCACTGTCATTCTGTTCTTCGTACAAAAGGACAAAATAGATACTTTGGTGCGGTGATGTGAATCCACAAAAACAGCCAAGCACACGTCTTGACTTGATATGACAAATCTTGCTCTTTCACAAGCCTCTCTTCCACCCACACCACCAGTTGAGTCAGAGCTGAAGTTTCTGCCTATTTGTTTGCCTTCCCTGAATATACTTTCCTCAAAGAAAATCTTTATTGCTTTCTGGCTAAACTACATGCACAAAAGAAGCAGGGTTCTGGTCATCTCCAGAAGGAACAAATCTTGCACTTAAATTAATTTCTCTCACCTTTAGCTGTGTGTAATTTTTCAGGCACAGTGTTTGTTAAAACCTTGGGAGTGCAGGAGGCGGTCCAACATTTCCATCTATGCAAGGCTGAGCAACAGAAAAGTGGCAACATTCAGTGGCTCAAACCAGGCTATCACGTAAGGATTGCTGCAGTCAGCACTACTTGTCGGTGTTGTTGGCTTGTAAAGACACAACATCAGCAATTTAGATACTATAATGCACTACTGGATTATATTGTTTATACCAGACTGCTGCAATGAAGGGAAAACACTTGTCTTTTAAAAGAATAATAACACATTAAAAAAACGTGTAAATATTCAACAGTGTTTTGTTGAAATTGTCACACCTGGAGATTTAAACAATGCAAGGATTTAAACGTAATGATTCTTGTGATGAAAACAGCTTCTACAAGTACAAAGAAAAGTGTACTGATTTACAAAAATGTAACTGTCATCGATTTAAAATTGAAAATCATAATATATCATTTTCTTGCAGTCTTTCGGCTGTCCCTGTTCAACAAAAAAAATAATATTACAGGTAAAAAAAAATGTATTTAAAGGAGCAGAAACTGAGGTTTAGTGTCTATGTAAAGATTACTTCAGATTACCAACATGAGAAAATGTTGAACAAGCATTAATTAAGAAAATCTAAAAGCATGGGTTCCAATGTGCAGCCCAGGAGCTCTTGGGATACTTTGCGCCACACACCCAATCACATCAAGAATGGTACATATATTACCCATCATTGCATGCAATTAATGCTGAAGTGTATAAATTAAATGTTTGATTGGGATTTTAATTGAAAGCTCCCTAAGACTGAAAAAGTCAGGTACATTCTTTTATTACCATTTTTATTAACCTTTTTTTGCTAGCATTTCATTTTAAAATAAAGTAAAATGAGAAACATTTAGCTACTTTTACTCAAAAGTGGATTTAAACATCCCCATTATAAAACTTGAGTACCAAAAAAAACCTATGGCAGATTTTTTTCTATGTTTCATATCAGCAAACAGAACCTCTTGTTACAAAAATATGACAGCTTTCATTTTTTTTAAAATTTCATTAAAAAAAAGTCAAAATAACTCCCCAAATACAGTACTTACAAAAACTACTGAGCTAAGTTTTTTACTTGAATGGCTGACAGTTCATCAGTGCTAAAACTTATTCCAAGATAATTTCTATCTTTAAAAATGTAATGCTTATTCATAAACTTTAGACTATTATTTTGCCTTTGATAGTTATATAACTTCTCTAACTGCTGTGCTGGCCAACTTCAGTTCTTAGGAGCCAGTGTCCTGAATCTTTTATATGTTTTCTTGCATCAATATAACTTAGTTAAAACACAAATCACTCTACAATATGTATATAACTTCTGCAAACCTCTTACAACGAATGATAATTTGATTTAGGTGTGCTGTACTGGATGGATATCTTAAAATGCAACAGCCTTTTCAGTTTACCAGTTCTGATCTATAAAAAATATGGACTTAAAGATTAGATCATTTTGTGTTTTCCATCATTTACATTATCTCTTAGAATGTGATCAGATAATCAACTAGTTTGCACTTTCTTAGTACTTACCAAATTTCTTTTTTCCTCAGTCACCGAACTATGCACTCAGGACTTTATATGGCTGTTAATTCCCCCTTTAATTCCATTCTGTTTAACCACTATTGCAATGTTTAACAGGCCCCCACCAAACATTACCTTATCACATTTTGTCTAAATGTATCCACTAGAAGATCTTGTACTAGAAGATGCTACTGCCGTGGATGTCAGGGGTACTCAACATTCTTTCCATTACCTTTTCACAATCTGCAGCAATGTGCATGGTATATATCTAAACCTATATTATCAGTTGCACCTTTTCTGTATTGGAGAAATTAAATATAATTTTTGTACATCCAAACTGAGGAAACCATACTGACAAATGCAAAAATGTGTATTGATGTATCCTTTACACTGAACCCAGGATTCATGATGCCACAGTTGCAGTTCTTTGCATGCATAGTATAGTCAGGGAACTGTGAGTTTATCATGCATCTGAAAGGACAGCTTCTAGACTCTACAGGGATCATCCATGTTCGGGCTAATTTAAGATGTCATATCGCAGTCTTAGTCTGGTGGGATGTTGGCCCTACGGCATCAACACTGCAGGAGCAGCAGGTTCTTGTATAAATCCTGGACTTAGGAAAAGTGTCATAGAGTTTAACTGTGGTAGAGATCATTTGAGAAATGACTAAACTGGTTGAGATGCTCTGGACAACTAGAGGAATAAATTTGGCAAAATGTTGTTAGGCTTAAGGAAAGGAGAGCAGAAAAAAACAGTGATGACAAAACTTATGACTGAATAAAGAACTGCCAGCATTTGAAAATATATATATATAAAAAATCAACATCCTGGAAGTAAAAGGAGGAAACAAAATGCAAAACAAACGAGGTGAGTTTAAAGTTTTTCCCTTTAAAGGTCCTCTAAAGGTTTGTAAGTACTGAATTAATAATTTGTGACCTCAAAATTAGACTGTTACTGCAAGAAAATTAGTTTTTTATGCTGTATTTTTAAAATGAATTTCTATTTTCTTCTGTTGATTTTATTTTACTCATGCTTTGCAAAATGTACCACAACAAGTAGAATGCAAGGAAAATGGCAAATGATTAATATATTAATGGATAAATAAAAAGCATTAACTCATACTAGCATAGCTTGATTTTAATTCAAAATATTTACTGTACTACTACATTGTATTACTGACAATGAAAGTATAAAAGATGTTGTTTCCAACAAGCCATGTAGGGGACATACCAAGCCTGTAAAGGTTTTTTTTCAGGTCAGATGAGACGAAAGAGAAACTTTGAACTGACACATAATGATGTACTGTAATCAATATTTTAACCTGATATTGTATTTTATTCCATCTCCATGGTCAAATCTGGCAGTGGAAGTATTATGCTGTGGGGATGCTTTTCCACCTCAGATGGAGACACTGGCAAGAATTTATTCAAAATTGATGGAGCTAAATGGCAATACAGAATTAAATCCTGTAGAGGCTAAAAAAACATGACACATATACATTCATCTACACACTGGATTACATGCAGTAAAAATAATGGAATAAAAAGTTTCGATAAAATATATTTAATTCTTAGATTGGACTAATCTGGGCCAAAATCTAATCAAGGATCTAGAGCAGCACCATCTGACCAAACACTTAAAGGTTTCAAAGAACAGCTAAAGTAAATATAGAAGTTACATTATTAGCCAAAAGACGTTTTTTTGCTTTTAGTTACATATTTGTAATTAAATATTTTCATATATCAGCCATTTAAAAATTAAAGCTGTGGTGATGACCTGACTTCACAACAGGTACCTGAACTATTTCCCTCCTTTTAAATGTTATAAATTGGACAGCCTTTCAATCTACACCTTCCATATAAACACCGACAAATCTACCTGTGACAAGCCAACAAGACAAATGGTGTCAGTAAATTCACAGCTTGACCTTCAACAGTCCTAAATGGAGACAGAGTGAAGTAACACATGTATTTTTCAAGGAAGGCATGTTAGAAGGCTTCAAGAACAAACTATCAGAGCAAATGAATGCTCATTAAGTATTGATTGTAGAGTCTGGAGATAAACTGATATAAGAAACAACCATTTCATAAAAAATACAGTTTTTTTATTAAACAGTGGGAGGTCTTTGATGCTGCTTAGCTGTGGGTGCCTAAACCTACCATTTGCTGGAATATCTTAAAACTTTGCATATGTTAAGAATTGAATCATATCACAGTTTGGACTTCTCATATTTAAGCTGAAATGACCGTCGAAGGACTAAAGCGAATAAAAATGCTCACGTTTCTTTGCACAGTTCTGCCATAATCTAATCCATTCTAAAATTGGTTGAATGCAAACAGATGAAATGCAGAGTATCTCTGAGCAACAGCATTTTACAATTAGCTAAAAAGAAGCAATTATCTGTCCTACAGTCAAAATACTTCTGCAATTCATCTTTATCTCAAAGCTCTTAATCACCAAGTTACAGCTTGGATAATTATATAACTGTTTCCCTACAAATCCAGCTACGCATGTTTTGATGTCATGCCTCTGGTTTGACTATCATGTATATGCACAGTTTGTGAGGATTACCAATAGCTATGAATTACGGCCCTAACTGAATATCAAGCCTGTGACTCGCAGCTACAATATGATCCTGCTTGAAATCAGGTCACCCTGCTGGACCGACAGCAGCTTTTAGTTGACACAACGGGGAACCCTGGCATCAGAAACGAAAGCAGTGTTTGGTGTTGAATGTAAATGTGAGTTTGAAGACATGTTTAAATATTCAAACATCCTAGCAGTTCAGTAGATTTATTATTTAAATCTGTGCGATTCTGCAAGTTTTCTTTCAGGTCTTGTTGACCTATAAAAGATTCAGATGGTTCATAAATCCCTCTTGTGCTTACAGGGCATCCATTACACCCATTCATATGTAAACTCTTTAAGAATCTGAAATAATATTTGCTTAGTGTAATATCTGTGGAGAAAATAAAACTTGTATTCAAATAAGAAGCTGTGAAAAAGTATTTGCCCCCTCCCAGATTTCTTCTGCTTTGTCTTTTTGTCACATTTAAATGCTTCAGATCCTCAAACTTATCTTAATACAAAATATTTCATTAGAAAATGCAAAATGTAGTTCTCAAATACAGGTTTTATATGAGAAAAACTGATCAAATCAAACTGGCAATTGGTACAAATAGTATTGCTCCCTCTATAACCACAATGTCACAAACAAACCCACTGCTAAAAAAGCCCTGTCTGTCCCTTTACAGTCCCTCACCAGCATCTTAGTTGTCCTATGTTTTGTTTTTCAAGATTTGGTCACCCTGATGTCGAATGATGTCACTCTAAAGATAGACACCCAAATTGTGTAACTAGATAAGTAGATCCACCTCCTCATCACTTACTCTAAAGGTAACCCATGCTCAATATGAGACTCTAACTTAATTAATAAGATACCTGTGGCCGAAATGGACCTGGCATGGCATGTATGTGTGTCTGGAAGTGTCCACATTAATGATAGGGAAAAGAGTAGTATTAATAAGCATATGTTTTCATTAAGGATGGACACTATGTGGCGATGGCATAGCAGCTGTGTGGCTGCATGACGTGTCGCCTCCGGCTTTAGGTGCAGCCCACAGTCTCCACCTCCACCACCAGGCACAAATTATTTAGACACTGGCTTGGTGGAACAGCTACCTTTGTGCACACCAAATTGCTGCATTTGTTATCAACACTCTGCCAACTTTGTCAGTATGTAAGTTTTGATAAGCTTTTTAGGTTGTTTTGGCATTCCAGTTACCGCTATAGACTAAACCCAACTACAAAAATATTCTGCACATTGCAATATTAAGCAATTTAGTCTTCTCATCCTCCCAGTTTAATATTGTAGCAGAGTGAGGAATTGATAAACCACATTCTTTCCAATTTAAATAAAAGCTGACCTTGTAGAGTCAGAAATCAGTAGCAAAAGAAGCTTGATAAACCAGAAATGCTTGTAAAACTTGTCTGTACGAATGATTGGAAAATGTCTTTTGGGCTCTTATAAATAATTATTATAAACTGTTTTCACACCATGGTCAACATGAACCACAGCACTATACCGTTTCTCTGTTAAACTTGGATTAAACCATGCTAAGGTTTGTCTTGTTTGAGAGTTGTTATCTATGAGAAGTGCTATTTAAAGAATTTTTTAAAAATAGTGACTGGGCAAAAATAACTGGGTGTAAACCCGAAAGCGTGGGCGTGTTCAGGGGTAGCCACCTACCCCTGAAATTACTTAACTCATAGAGTCAAGAAATCCCCTAACAAGTAGCTTTATAAAAATATGAAGTAGGTTCAATGATATCA
>JAUZNJ010030158.1:0-14945 GCA_034780135.1 Jordanella pulchra
GTACTGTTGATCATTTTTTGGCAAATTATCCCATTTTGGTAAAAAATGGACGGCACCAAAGAAGAAGAGTTTCCATATTCAAACCCTACTGTGAGTTGACTGCAGAACCTTTTCTAAGTGGAAAAACCCGTCCAGAGATCAGTAATGCTTAGTGTTGTTATGGAGCTCCACATTGCTTTGTGGATTACAAAAGGTTTTGCATGGAACACAACAATGTTTATCGATAGAAAGCATCCTACTTCCTCTTCCTAGCTCCTTCCTTAATACAGCATCATTTGAAGAATGAAAATAAATTCCTGGTTGTAACATTAGGTCATTTAATTATTGTCTTCCCAGTTTAATATCATAGCAGAATAATGAATTGATAAGCCACCTTCTTTTATGAGGACTAAATAAGAATGTACCCATTTTAGAGCCATCACCATCCAACATAAAATAAAATGCTGGGCTTATTTAACCAGACATAAGTGGCAGAATAAGCTTGGTGGTGAAACTGAAAATGAAAGTGTCCTTCGACACTTTTTAATGGACACCCTGCAGCCAATCAGCATCAAGGGTTCAGCCAAATCATGGTTCGAAACTTTATAAAACCCTGCCTCTAACTGCAACCTACAATATTCAGTCGAGAATATAACACAACAACCAACTGTTAAATCTAATGAATGTATGAATTAATTCAACTTATTCAGCTCGTTGAAAAAAAAAAAAACTTTACAACAAAGGTATAGTTATATGTCTTTAAGGGATAAAAAGTACTTTTGAGTTTAATTAAATTCTATTTCCCTAACCTTTTGTAGTCTAAAATATGCTGGTTTCTGTAAAAATGCACTGTTTGCTATTTTAAGATTAACTTCATTCTGATAATTTCATGTTTGCTGAATGGTTTTTCCAGCTCTTATTTCAGAACATCGCTCAGCTTGATGGTCAATGAATTCATTGTATTGATTATAATGTCCATGAGCCCAAGCTGGAAAATATGAAGTGTCAAGTCCTCATTAATTCTAGAGAGAAGTTAGAAAACATCATTGACTCGTCCCATTACCGAAAGTCCACATATAATTGACCTCACAGCTCAGTCCTGAGCAGTGAAATTTTCTGGGTTTTAGCTGAGTAGAAATATTTAAGTCTGAAGTTGATGAATTTCTGATGATCTTATCTTTACTGCAGCATCTCTGTTCCTGTGTAGAAGGTTTTGCTGGATCTTATTTTTTTTTTATGCCTACTTAAAGATAAAGCGTAAAGTAGAGGTTTTGATGATACGCAAACCCTGGAGCCTTTCAAACCGTGTTTATTCATATCCCCTGACATCAAAGGCCTTTTTGTGTTTGCCATAATTTCACTTGGCATTTTCAGCAACTAGACAGAGCAGAGGGCTATGATGGAGAGGGGGGGGTGGAGGGGTGGATAATTAGTTTTAAAACTAGATGAGTTTTTCCTTTTATGTTGTAATACAAAGAGACAGTAATTGTGCTTGAGCACCAAGATTTCCCCCAACTAGTCTTTATCGTCTTGCATAGGATTCACAATTTCTGGTTCCCTTTAATGTAAGATTGTGCACTGTGTACATCCCGCTCCTCTTCTCCAAGAGTACAGTAGATAAAAATTCTTTTAAACATCAAATCCCATTTCCAGTGTGCCAGGTTGATGCTGTGGAAGCTATTCATGTCAACTGTAAGCTGCTTCTTTGAATCATGTAATCATCCAAACATGCTTCTGCTGCCTCAGTAATGACAGGCACTCTGTCAGGGATGTCTCTAAGTAGCGTACCTCCTGACAGTCACATTTGCTTGCCTCAGAGATGTCAATTTCCCTGTGTCGTGGTGAGGGTAATATTTTGACAGCTGTGTGCATATATGTGTGATAGAAGATTTGCACTCTCAAGGCACACGCTGTGATTTGCAGCGTCTCCATTTGTTCTTTCAAAGTTTGAGGTTTTACTCGTTTATCCTTCACCATAGTTCATGAAATATCTCACACTGCAGACATTTTGTTATTAAAGTGTGAAAAAGTGAGGAGCAGTTCAGTTCCTACTTTTTTGAAAAAAACTGTGCTTGACAACGACAGCTTCATTTTTAGTCTAAATTACCGGCAAAGATACGGAACTACAAGCAAAGACAAATTGTGTTAACTGAATTTTCTTCAAACCTGCAAGCCAAGGTAATGCCTCTTTATAATAACAATTGCTTTTTTATCACCCTAAGCGGCTCTTACCTACAGTAAACTGTAATGAGCTCTGTGGTTTTATTAAAAACAGTATTTTTAACTCTATTAAGTATATTTTTTATTTCTTAACTAATACAGTCCTTTTCACTACACTCAGGAGTAAAAAAGTAAAAAAGCTACTTTCATAATGACTTTAAAACAACAGAAGAAGCTGTTAAAGATGCCGAAAGAGGGCTGAATATATATAAACCTGTATGAAGTTCTGTCTCATTTCCTGACAAAATGAAAGAAGTAAATATAGCATAAAATAAATATGTGTAAATGAACAATGAAATGAATAAATTTATTATAAATTTATTATTTATAACTTTTTTTGTCCCTTAACCCTCCATGTTAATCTAGAGCCATTTGATAATATTTCTTTTCTTTTACAAAAAAGAAATTCTCAGAATGTACACATTTTTCCCCTAATTATCCAATCGATACTAGTGTCTAGAAATGCCAACAGTTTATGTGATGACGGAGGTTTTTGTCATAAAAACATATGACAGTTCACTTTTTTATATTGCAAAGATTGTTTAGACTTGAACTTAAATTCAAATCCAATTTCATAAATAATAAATGCAATACATTGTTAAAAAATATAGTATCATCATCAGGAAACGAATGCAATGCTATTAAGAATCTTTATACCAAGATACGGTATGTTGGTTGAGATGCTAAGCTAGAGTTAGCTTCCACCTTTTCTATTTTGACTTTGAATATCTGGCTCATCAAATAATGTCTTTGCAGTTTAGTTGAATGACACGCAGACAAAACTAACAGGAATAATTGCTCCAGGAATTGTTTCAGGTGCTTTATTTATTTATTATCGACTGTTCTAGTTCTGTTTAGCAAAGAACAATCCCGTTTACTTGTAACCTGAGCCTTAGCAGCACGTGCTTAAAAATACGGGGAAACAAAGAGTTTATTTCAGATCCTGGACTTTTAGAATATTCGTATACACTAGCAAACTGTTTCCCCGCACATTTTTTATACACCTGCACACCTGCTTATTGAATAATAATATTGTTGATGTTTGTTTATTGTTCATTAGGTGTTTATGTTATATAGCTTAATTAGAAACAGATTGATGTTTTATTTCTGTTAATGATGGCTTTCCATTTATAGCTAATAAAAAATGTGCACTTTACATCAGGGAAATAAAATATGCATGTTTAACAAGAAAATGTGTAACAAAGAGTATGTTTAACAGGTGCTTTAGGCTTGTTTTTCACATAGGGTATTTTTAATTAGACAGAAGGTACTCGTTGAAACGCATTTTTCCAACTCTACCTCCAAAAGAAAACAAAAGCATCTTCTTTTGGAATAAAAAGGTTGTTGTATTGTTATAGGAATTATTCCAACTAATCCAGAAAACGTGTGCTGTTTGAAATGAGAGTTATTGCTCTGCTGGAGATGTTGGTTATTGAGGTTGACCTCAAATCGATTTTCTTTATCAAACGCTGACCTGACAGGGAGTTAAAGTTCATTCAGTACATAATGTTCATCAGGTTTATTAGTTAAGTAACTTTATCCATCATCAAATCTTGAAAGAACAGGAATCAAAAGGTGCTTTAAACCTGAAAAAGTCAATTAACTTGTTGTCATATAGTTCCAAAATGGTACACAATTCTTTAAGCAATTTGCTTCAGTTAAGGCACTTAATTTAAAACAATTGTTTAACCTTAAGAATAATTTTTCCGAATGATTTGTAGTAAAACCTGAAATGTTGCTTTCATTAGCTGATCATTTTTTGTTTAATATTAATCTAGCCCACATTTGTTTTGCAGGAGAGCTGTACATCGGTGGCGTGACAAAGAACATGTACAGCAACCTGCCCAAACTGATTGCATCCCGGGATGGGTACCAGGGCTGTCTGGCCTCTGTGGACCTGAATGGGAGACTCCCTGACCTGATCGCAGATGCCCTCCACAAGGTGGGGCAGGTGGAACGAGGCTGCGATGGTAAGAGAAGCTTACTTTTCTCCCATTTGTTCACCCGTCTGTTGTCTATTCCAACTTATCTAACAAGGTTGGCAAAGGAGCTAGTGTATGTCTTTATCTGTCACTGAATGTAAGGCAGGTTCACCCTGGAACGTCCATCACAGGGCTGGTCACTTTCACTGTTTTGCCTGTAAATAAAACAGTCTAACTCGTGAGTACCTTTTCCAGCCCTCTTTTTCTTCTTCCTTAGACTAATTTACAGAAAAGGGATGTTCAACATTGTTTTGAGAAGCATGGCTGGTTCTAGACAGGAGTCAGCAGGGGCCAGTGCCCTGGTAAACTGAAGTCCTGCACTGCAACAACAGATCTAAAAATATAAGTTAAATACTTTTTTTTAATCAGTGTAATTGCTTCTAATTTGAGCAGATAAATAAGATTGTCTGCCAATGTAATATGTATTTTTGCTCTTAGAATAAGATAATTCGATATTTAGTATTTAAAATGAGATAAAGGAGTGATTTTTTTATATAATCCTATTTTATTGCAAAAATGTTTTACTAACTAGCTAGAATAAAAGGACAACATTCACAAGAGGACTTACTTAGATTTAATTTTTTTTGTTTGTTTTGGCTGCCTTGCAATCAAAATGAATTGTCGCTAGATTTGTGAATTCACAAACTAACGATAATACTTCTTACCAGGCACCAGCAGATACTTTTGGCCTTGAAATGTTCAGACCAATAAAATGCAGGGACGTGTATAATGTCACCATGTCAACTAGAGGCGGAAAGCTAATGCAAAACAAACATGGCTGCTTCAGTTTTAGCTTTAGCTCCTGACTAGATTTGGTAAGAGTTTCTTTTATCAGTTAACTCAACCCGTTGTGAAATAAATAACGCTGCTGCTGCTGTGATTGGCTAATAAATTGACATGGGATGCAGGTACCTAATCAGGCCCAAGAATTGTCCTGACTGTCCCTCCCTTTGGATAACACTCAATGAAAGTTGTCCCAGATTGATACGTGTATACCTTTTAAATTGTACTAGACATATCAATCTGTCTTATGCCAGGTTACAGATTCGACCCCTGAAAAGAAGTAAGTCAATTTTTCTTTTGATTTGAGCAGGTGGGTAATTTTCCAATGGAATAAGATGATTTACATTTTTATATCAAGTATAAGAGAAAAATGCTCATTACCTTTGACAAATAATATTTGCCTGCTTGAATTAATGGGAAGTTAACTTATTTAAATGTATATTAATCTTTGCTTATTCAGATCAGTTTTCTAGAAAAATACTAAATAATGTTTTTTTATAATCTGCTAATAGAACGTGGGTTAACAGAAGAACATAATTGATTTGCCCCTTGCATCAATTGAATATTTCACTTTTACAATTCACTTTAACAGTTATTTAGAAATTACAGTCAGACTTAAGCTTTAGCAATATTAGGATGGGATCACAGTTTCCATCTGTCGGATTAGGGATCTGCAACCTGGGATTTGTGGTTCACTTAAAGTACTAAACAACGTGCTTCTTCCCAGTTTTCTTTCTTTTTGTAATGAATAATGTAATTAAAAAATAAATAAATATATAAAATAAAAAGAAAACTGGCTCCACCCTGCCTCCTCTGGTAAATTTAGTTTGGAAGCTCCACTGATGAGAAGTCTGACAAAGTGATAGAAGAGGTTTTTAGGGAAAAAAAACTTCAGTTCAGTTGATTGACAAAATTACAAAAGATTACACTCATTCTGCACTAGACATCATTTTTTTGCCATTTTGGACCAATTACAAACATTACTCCTGTTCAACAAAGATACCAGTGCAAGCACTGGCTGAAAGGCTCTTAAAAGCATTTCCTATAATCGTTTAATGTTTGATGCAGTTTTATAACCACACATATTTGAAGGGCTTTGCCATTCTTTAGTCTTCTCTCTCCTTTTATAAATCTGTAGTTACTCCATAAACCTTACATAAGGCAACAATTTTCCTTTTTATGCTATTGACAGTGTGGTTAATCTCAGCGACACCCCATTTTTGTTGCTGTGTGCTTTCTTGGTCGTGTCTTTGTCCTATTTCTAACTCTAACATGCTTGGGTTGCTGCGAGTCTCAGGCTAAATGCCTCTGGTGTCAGTTAATCCTGGGTATAACAGTAGTTTTTGGCTTTAGCAGTGTCCCCTTTCATACAAAATACCCTAAGCCACAGTCCTCCATGTCTCAGTCTCACACAGAGCTCACAAAAACCCAGGGTTAATTTCCCTGTGGGTCACACAGGCTGGAGCAGCACTGACTAAAGCTTTTCATGTTTTGTTTTTTCTCCTTTTTTTGTACCTCCTGCTCATAAATGCCACTGTTTCTGCCAGCCAGCCATTATTAACTGCCCACTCTCACAACCCACTGCTTTACTTCAAACAGTTTAAAACTGTATTAAGTTACCTCACAGGTTCCTGCAGGATCACGCAATGGTTGATAATGCTCTGACTCCCAGGAAAACAGGCTCTGATACCTGAGCAGAATTTTGGAGGTTTAAGTTTTTTTTGTATGTTTTGTTTTTTTGGGGGGGGGGTTACAATATAACAAGACTGTTACAAATGTAATCATCCCTCCGTTTATATTATATAAATACACTGAAAAGAGAAGTCTTATGATATTAGATACAATTATAGGAGTAATTCCCTCAGGTTTACTCTCAGCAAAAAGTAGTGTACCTTAAATTTATTTTCTTAGGTATACATGAGTATAAGTACAAGTATAGCAAGTGTGTTACAGACCATGTACTTGTTGTGTACATGAAAGTATACTAACTTAACACTTCTCTTGACTAAATTAGGAAATGTTTACGTTTGTATAAGTCTATTTTTGTATACACCTGTTACACGGCCAAATCAAACAATCAATATGCAGCAGTGCAGCATCTTTATACGTCGACTTAAAAAAGGTGAGTGATTATGGTCCACAGTTTTATTTATTGAAGTATATTTAAAGTATTATGCATATATATGATTTTCTCATTCTATGCTATGATCAAGAGATCTATATCTGTACTTTTTGTCAGAAAATAAGTAACATGTGTACCAAGCAGAAAATAAGCTTCAGTATTTAGGTATAGGTTTAAGTATTGATCTCACATTAGAGCAATCTATAGTTGAAGTGCTGATGTTTTAAGCAACCCAGAGGTCCATCCTCCTAAACACATTCGAAAATAGAAATAAAGATGCTCCCATTCTTTACCGGGTTGTTGAAGTGTTTAGTTGTGTGTGTGTTCGTGTCATTTCTTTGTAAAAGATGCTCTTCATGATCCAATGGCCAAACACATAAACACATACACACAAAAGACATCAAAATCCCAAAAGAATGTTGGGTGGGTCTTGCTTTTGCATCTGACTTTGAGTGTGCTTAGGAGAATGGACCTCCATGTTGGTTCAAACCTCAACTCTCCAACTAAAGTTTGCTCTTGCTGACAGAATTGAAAAAAGACTCCAGGATAGGTGTCAAAGTCTCTTTAGAAAAACTGAGTGAAGGTCAGGTTGCCTGCAATTTTAAGCCTGTTCTGTGGTTGTTAATGACCCGAATGAATGAGAGATACACAGTCACGCTCTACTGTAATATTCCTAAGTTTATAAAATAAAGTTTATTTACCCATGGCCTTGAAATTTACCCATAGTGTACTTGAATAAAGTACTTTTTGCCAAAGCTATTTTTACTTTATTTACTAGAAGGAACAGTTGCTAAAGGTGACTGTCATCGAAGATCCTCTATAAAAAAGGTCAAATAGGAGCTTTTATATCGAGGGTTTCCTTCTTCCCTATAGACTCTACATTTTACAGCAACTAACAACAAAAGAAAATGGATACTAACTGAGGCATGCACACCACACCTCAAGAGAAAAAAACAAAATGAAAAACTGCAAATATGAGCTCAGACTTAAAGGAATTGGGAACCTTACATGGAAACATAAGCATTTATATTAGTGCCAAAAGTCAAGACAAAATCTAATTCTTGGGTTTAATAAGATCTTTCTTTTTTTTTTTTAAGATTCCTTTATTCTGAGGCATAAACCAATTTCCAAGTAGATGCACAGTTTATGCATAAGCAGATGCTTCATTTATAAGCAAGCTGTTGGTGGGGTGCAGAGCTGAGTGCAGAGAGGGAATGAAGATGTGTTTACTCAGGTTTTATAGTCATATTAAGCTTGTACCCCTTAATACAGCAGGAAATTCTTAAACATTTGGCGCAAGTAACAGTTGGAAATTCACACTCAGACAAATGAAATCATCAAGGATCTTAGATAAAAATTACACATTGTTAATAAGATTAAAGACGAAGGAGTGATTACACAGTATTATGTCGACCATGGAGAGTTCTTAATAGCTATCAAGCGAAAAAAGTAACAGTTGTGCTGTAACGAAACATCTTATTGTTACCTGTTTATTTGCTTACTTATTTAACATTAAGAATTAGTGTGGTTGGGGTCTTTCTTTAACTAGGTAATTTGTAAATTGCACAATGCAGAGGCTGTTTATCTGTGCATAAACAAATTAGTCTGGAACTGAACCATACTTCTTTGTAAATCTCTGGTTAATTGAGGCTATAATGAGAGGCCCCACTGCCATCAACACAAAAGCCTCTGCACACTTATTTAAAAATAATTATCCCACCTAAGACTTCATCTGCATCCTAATCAGACGTCCATCGATCAGCATTCCCCCGGCTTATTTCCAACAACCAACTTCCTCTGAGTTGTACTACTTGTTATCTTATCCCCACTCCTGTCAGTCACATATATTAGCATCTTATTTATAGAGTGAATATTTGGCTATTGCTCTTGCAATGTTTTACCAATTTCATTCTTTTAACTTTAGAATAAAAATATAAAATCTAAAAAAAAGAAAGAAAAATAAAGTTAAAGTTTAAACTGTAAAAAAATAAGATAGAATAAGAGTAAAAATAAATAAAATGAAAGTATAAAATCAAAGAAAATAGCAAGGTAATCTGAAAGCTTTTTTTGATTAAGAAGTTTTTGAAACTTTATTTCTGGATTTTACTTAAATATACATTTACAAAACTTGATATTTGCTTGCAACGATAATGGAACAAAATTCACCCCATACTTGTTTAGCAATGAATAATCTATGAGGAGTGTTCAGTAAGAGTCTATTGGATGTGTAGCCAGCATTTAAAAAAAAGAAAAAGTAAATTATTCTCCCGTCACCTCTGACAGTTGGAGCTAACGCATAGAAATTCACTGGTTTCTGTGGGAGCATTGCTTGGCATTTAAATAAAAATGTCTATAGAAGGAATGCAAGCCTTTTTGATTTGATGCAGGGGAAAAAAACACAACCATCTTCGCACAGAGCTGATAGTTAAAATGTAAAGACAAACTTCAGATTAGGCTGTTTGACTGTATATAAAACCAATTTAACCCGTTGAGCTGAGAGAATTTTATTAAAAAATAAAACTCATTGTAAAAGTCAAGACAAATTAAGAATAACTCCATTGTTGTCAGGTCTTTGAGCAAACATTTCAAAACCATAAAGGGTAACACATAGAAGTGTTATTTTAGTTTACACAATGTTGCAGATTTCATATGTCTGATTTATTTTTGAATACACAAAGTATACATTTTATTTTAAGTCTAGCCAAGGCTCGCCAGTTAACACTGCAGGCTTAAGATAATCATTTAAGTCATTCGATATATGAAACTTGTACCTAAATAGTTTAACAGCAGACAGAGTGATCTATTAGTCTCTGTTACTGTGTATCATCATGATGAGAACCCACTAATTGTTTTGGGTTTTTTTTAACTCAGAAGTGGCGGGGAAACAGGCTTTCAATAAGATTTTATATTTATTTGTTGCTGCTACAGAGACATGTTAGATGATGTGTCCTTAAAAATGTCAAGGTAAAGGTATTTGTTTTTACACTCTTGAACCCAACAAGATAAAACCATTGTGATTCTCATAGGTGCGACCATTGAAATATAGTTTTGCTTCCAGTTTCATTGTCCTCTCTAGTGGTTCAGACTGAAGGTGAAATCATGTGGTAACTATTGAATATCACTATAAGATAAGGGATTTCATTGCAGAATGTTAAGGTTATGACTATGCTGGCTCTGAAACTGGTTAAAAAATACAACAAATCAACACCAGCAGATGATATATCTTTTGAAAATGTCCTTGACTCGAGGAACTTCACACAGTACCATTGGCAGCTTTAATCCAGCCACTTCCCTCTGTCTACAGACTCTGTGACCTTCATGAACAAATGAAATATAGAATTTCTTCTCTTCTGAAAATAAACCTTGAACCCAACCTGTTACCTGTAACGCACTTTCCATAAGGTGCATGTGGAGCCTCCAAATTTTGCAGCCTCATACTTCTACTGTACAATAAGGCTACTTTCCACAATTACCACGGTTTTACAGTATATTGCAGGTTAGACCATCCCAAGGGTTAAATAAAAGCATGTGATTTAACTGATGCTTTTTCAGGTGCTTTTTGTGATTTTGGCATGGATATTTGCACTGTCTTGTTGACCCCTATTGGTGGAAGTCACTGAAGTGCCATGTATTGCATTTGTTTTATGTATTTTTTGAGGGTCAGCTCTCTAGTAGAAGGGTAAATATCTTGTTCATAGAAAGATTTGAAGCATTTAAAAAAAGGAACATGCTGCTAACCAAAGCTTCACTCTGTTTTGATTTCTAAAGAGGTGGACTACCTGCAGAGCACCCAGAATCTCTACATTCTAGGAATCCTAGACCTTAATTTGATGCTCTTGGTTAATTTTGCTTTCTCAGGACCGAGTACCACCTGTACGGAGGAGTCCTGCTACCATCAGGGGGTCTGTCTCCAGCAGTGGGAGGGCTTCACCTGTGACTGCACAATGACGTCCTATGGAGGCTCATTTTGCAATGACCGTAAGTCGTTATTATTTTAGTGTTTCCCTTTGCTGTAGTTTGAATGTGAATAGGCTTGAATGAATGGAGAAACGTTGCTCAGTGGTTTGGATTTGACGTCTTGGATTGTTTTTTATTTTTATAGTTGTTTCGGATAAAACAGGAAGGAATAGATAGTTTTTGTCATTCATTTAGCAAAGCTCTTGAGTGAAGTGTAAAATAGGTTTTAAACAATTTTTTTTTTGTGTTTTAGTTTTGATTGAACCGATTTGTGAGCCTTTTATCTATTCAGTGTTGTACATTTTACCTAGCACAGATATACTCTGTTTAGTCAGATGTGTTTGCAGAATCTGCTTAAATATTAAAGCTAATATATAAACAGCTAAGTAAGCATTGTTAAGAGCTAATTTGCTCCTACAAACAGGGTTCAGCCAGAATATTTAATTCCCCTGATAGTTTTTGTTCCATGTTATTCCTCAAATGTTGCCAGGTCCAAAGTTCAGGATAAGACTGGTTCCTTGGATTCTGCAGTGCTGCAAACCCATGCTGTGAGAAGAAAAGCTTATTTAGGCCTGTTGTCCCTGTCATGGAGTCACCTGCTGAGAGGATTGCACCCATGCTGTGAAAAAAAATTAAACAATGCAACAAAAACAGAATGGAGTTATCACAAAACAAAAAAAAAATGTTGCTTATTCGAATGTTTTGTCATTGCTTCCATGCAAGCCTGGCTCTTTGTGTTTGCAGGCAGCACATTGTAGATAGTGAGGGTTCAGCGCTGAGCATCCAGACATACATCCAGTGCTCAGAATTTTTTATTAAGACAGACCCCTTATTTTCTTCTCAGTATTCAGTGAGAATTTAAAACGACACGGTAAATAAAGATGAAGAACCTGACCTCTTGTCAGGGAACTGTTTCTGATATTAATTAGAAAACACTCATTTAGCCTCAAGGAAACTGAGTGAGAGGTTTATCCAGCACCATGCTTCTCATTAAGCAATATGAATTTGGTATTAGTTCAGCTCATGTTAAGTTGCTGCAGTCAAAATTGAGAGTCGGTCTCAACTTGTAAGCAAAGATGTTCATTGCTTTTGAGTTATGATACTGATGTTGATTAAGAATACATTTGCATGAGTATTTGTTACCTTGTTATACATCGTATCTGATAGCAGCTTCTGTACGGTACGCATACACCAGGATATGCTAATATACATGTTTGTACATGGATTTGCCGTGGATTAGAGACAGTTTTTCTATTTCAGTTATTGATAGTGTTGCTGTTGGTTGGTATTAATACCAATGACAGATTTGGGAGAAGTTTAGAGTCCAAGAATTGGAAAAGAAAGAAAGACAAAGAAGGAAGAGTTTTAATTACTTCCTGTTTGGGGTGAAAGTACCTTTGCTATCTTCATTTTAGATGATACCTGCTAACGTTTGTGGAATTATGGGTTATGCTAGCTTAATTAATGAAGCTAATGTGTTTCTGCGTTTGGTGTGTGTGTGATTTAAGAATGATCAGACAGAGGGACCTTCACCAGCACCCTGATTAAACATATTGTCTCACTAAAATTAATTGTTAAACTAGCGCAATCGTCAAAAAACTGCGCCAACGGAATGGTAAATACAGTGTTTAATTACGTATTTGAATTCCCACACGTATCCAACAATCAGCAGTGACATATGTTTGTCATCTGTGGTCATAATAATCAGTTTTAAAGAGGAATCAGCTGCTGGTTAAAGTTCACTCACGGCTTACGTTTCTGCAAAGTCTTTCTCATGATAGGTTGCCACACTGCACTGCCAAACATCTGAGAGGACCGGGTTGCTTCCACTGATCTATCTGTCAAAAGGCTTTATTATTTTCATATTTTATTTTATTAAAATTTTATTTTAAAAATTGTGTTTTTGAGATTGTGTTTTACGACTTGCATTCTTTCCAGATTGTGTTTAATAGATCACATTCTCTTCTCTTCTGAACCAATACAATGTTACTGCTATTGACATGCAGACCAAAAGAAACGAGTCTTCGCTCCACATTCCACGGTGAATCCCACCCCCACAACCGAGGAGACTGTTATCTGTGGAAAGCCATTCGTAAAACTCAATCTGTAAACAAGATTTTTGTTATTATTACTATTTGGGCATTTTTCAACATTTTTCTTTCTGGGTTGCATTTTCTTTCAAAATCAACAAAGCCCAAAAACCTTTAAACCTATTAATGAAGTTCCAGGTTCCCCCTGATGTGCAAAGCAGTGTGGCTGCCTGTACTGGTTTATATGCTTTGTTGCTGTTTTTTTCTGTATTTTTCTTCCCTCTTAATAGCAGCACATTTTCTGCACTCGTCTTTCTAAATCCTTTCTGCCATCTTGAAGCAGAAAAAAAAACAGTTTATCTTTTGACCTTCAGATCTTGGCTCTTACCTTTTGACTTCAGTCTCTTGACTCTTGCCATTGTTGCTTCTTTTTTGGTGGTCTCCTTATCTCATTGGGGTTTCACCATATGAACTTTCCTTGGAATAAGCCAATTTTCAATGAAAACTTCTTGAATCAACTATCAAGTCAAAGGTAGGACCTGTTACAGTACATCACATTGGACTTTCAAGTTTTTCACAGACTGTTCAGACAGAATTCCTCTACAGAATGCTCTGACCCCAAACAATTAATACAAATCTTACTTGTTACCCTGTAGTACTGATGTTTAATACCTTTGTACTATGGCATACAATTTTCATTTTGTGCATAAAGATTCAAATTCCAGATAAAGCTAGGAAAAGGCAGCCTTGCTGTACAGTAACTTGGATCTAAAAAGTGAAATGTTGCACAGCTCCAAAGCTTTCCTGCCATAAATTATACAGGTGGCAGGAGAAGGGGAACAATTACTTAAATGGTGCCTTCAAAAATAGTCAAGAAGTAAAAGTGACTGGCATTTCTTTTGATTTCAACTGTGTGATCAGAAGCAAACAGCAAGTAATAGAGTCATTATTTTACGTGCTGTTGTGTGTGTGACCTTTTCAATTGACAGTTGTGGAAAAGTGTAGAAGAGCTTTACTGGGTATTTCCTTACTCTTTATTTGTGGACTCAAAACAGCAATAAGCTTTTACCTGAATAAAACTGTATTTTATTTAACTAGATGCTGAAAACTCATACATTTGCACTCACACAACAATGGTGTTTATGATGTAAACATTATTCAGTTTTGAAAGGCTTTTGTGTTATTTCCTCTACATGAGCCCTGAATCATTTGTTTTACTTGGGGAGGAAGGGTTGTCAAAATTATTGACACTGCAGTTATTATTTATGAATGCAGATATGCAGTTCAGCAGAGAGGATGATTCACACAGATATAAAGATTGTATTTTCTGGAATTTTTCCTTCTGTACTAAATGGGGTTGGCTTTTGTTTTAAAGAAAATCAGCAGCACTTTCCTAAAGCATCCATACAACCTTAAAACTTTGGTGTTTTTTGTTTTTCATTTATAATAGTGTTTTATCTGCGTTTGTTTTATTAGAGTTTTATATCACAGATCGACATAAAGTAGTGCATAAGTTGCACCCTGGTATGGTATGAAGGAAACGACTGAACAGAAAGAAAATTGTGAAAAGTGAGGTGTGAACACGATTTAGGCAGCCTGAGTCGATAACCCCTTTTCCATTGCTGAGACCTTCAGCCCTACATGAAAGTCCTCTGTATTTTTTTTGTAAGATTTTTTTTTTTTATATACATTTTAAATTTCCTTCAGGAGCATTTTCTAGGATGAAAGGTCTTGGTTGAGCTGTACTTTTGAGGGGCAGGATTGAAGCAGTTTGTTCAATCTAAGTGCATTGGCAGAAGGCTGCAAACACAATTTAAACGTAATATGTTTTACCATTTGTGATACAAAATCAATATTTAAGATACTTATATA
>JAUZNJ010030159.1:0-14943 GCA_034780135.1 Jordanella pulchra
TTACACCTTTTGAATGGAATTACTGAAATAAATCAAGTTTTTCATGGTATTCTAATTTTATGACCAGCACCTGTATAACATATTGGAAAATGGTTCTCAGTTCAGATGAGACAACAATGGAACATTATGATCTAGGTGGAGAATGCAATCTGCAGAACACTAACAGTACGCGTTACCCTGAACACATCAGACCTACGGTTAAACAAGGTGCTGGCTTGTCTTCAGCCGGAACAGGGAAGTTGCTCAGGGTAAATAGGAAGATGCATGGAACTAAAAACAGGATAATCCTGGAAGAGAAACCAGATACAGGATTCAATATAAGGTTTGCCTTCCACCAGGAGAACACAGTGACCTAGTCAAAGTCCAAACTAACAATCTGAATGAGAATCTGTAGCAAGACTGTGCTTACAGATGGACTATATGCATCTGAATATACCTTAGCTGTTCTGGTAAAGGAGAACAGAGGGAATTCAGTTTCTAGTTTTGCAAAGCTGTTGTAGAGATACCACCTTAGACCAATACAAAGTTTCCACTCACAGGGGCTGAATGCAAATAAATACCACACTGGAAACTGGAAACACTGGTTGATGGGCTACGTTTCAGTCCAGATACTTCTCCTTGGGTTTCTCTTTCTTCTAACTCATTCAAAATGGTTATGTTATCCTGAACTGTTTTCTATAGTTATGCTGCTATAAACTTAGGCTGCTGGAGGACATAGAGTCGATTTTTCATGATTCTGTTTCATCCCATCTCCCTTCTCCCATGCTACAGTATTTGTTAGCTCAATCCCTAAATTTATGCTCTCTTTGCTTTTTCTGTCTTAGTAGCTTCATCTGCTCTGTTCCTGTTTGGCCGTGACACCATCCTGGAGAGGAATATCAGTTGCTTAGTCCTGTTTCTCTCCTATACCTAGCTATAGGTTCAGTTTTTGTTGTTACTAACTGTATGTGCTCTCTTTCCTCCCTTTGACATGAAAACTAGCTCAGAACTCATTTGCTCAATTGTTTAACTCGCAGACAGAGCCACTCGAGGAGCTATTTTACTGCTGTATATCTACTGATTTTTGTATGTCTGCTTCTATCTCTTTAACCCCCAGTCGGACTTGTCAGAAGGCTATTCACACTAAGCCTGTTTCTGCTTTTTTCTCTTCACTGTCACTGCTTGAATGCTTGGTGTGAGGGATTGCTGAAGAGTCAATGGCACAATCTAGGAGAATATTGTCTCTGCAAGCTCATCAAGGAGGATTGTGTCCTGCGAGTCAACAATTCAATGCAATCAGCTGGTTCTCATCGATATAAACTTTTAACCAGTCTGGCTCTATTGTCTTTGTAAAACACTTTGGAATGACATGTGTTGTTGTATATTTGCGCTATACAAACTGAACTGAGCTAAATACATTGCTCTTTTGCAATAAATCCAAATAGAATACATGAAAACACTTACAAAGGTTATTTTAAGGTTGGGGAAGATCGTGCAAATCACTGTTGCTTTCAACTGATTGGCTAAAGGGGAGAAAGTAACCCAAAGTTTATTGTTGAATCCTCAGTCGTTATTATGCACAGACACTTGATATAAACGATGAAATCAGTCATAATAAGAAGTCTGTAGAATACAGATGCTTCACTGCTGGCCATCATTAGCAGCAACATTTCTAATTCATTCCAGCATCCAAAGAATTGTGTCACATAACCAGAACGGGCTGGGATGAGATCTCCTGGCATCTCAGCTGACGTTTCCTCATACCCCCCCACCCCCGGCTGACAGTGGGAATCCATCACCCACGGTCAATTTTCAGAAGTTTTCCAAATATAAGTTTCTATTAGTGCAAGAGTGCTGCCATGGACACAGTTCCACAGCCTGCAAGCCTGGCTGCCGCAGGCGGCACAATGCATTAGCACACGATGAGCTGTCAGAGAGGATTATTTCAGCCACCACAGTCAGCGAAGGGGGTGGGTGCTGCTCTGCTGCACTGAAGCAAGGAGAAAGAGTGGGTGGGAGACAGATAAAGAAAAAGGAATCACACAGATAGAGGAAAGAACCGAAAGAGTGAAAAAGTGTCCATTGCACCAATTGGATTTTCTTTTCCAGAGCACTGATGTTGGAACACTCCTCTGAGCTGGCCCTGGTGCAGAGTCTGTATGCCAACAGCATGCGCTGCCCCCCCTCTGCGGCCGGGATCTCTGTCAGGAATGAGGACCTGTCTATGAGGTACGTTTGGGGCTGGCCCCCTCATTCAGTTCTGGATAAGCTTTTGTTGAGCAGTCTGTATTTGGACTGCCTCTTTGTCTGAGCTGGATTTTGTCACAGGATGTATTGTTTCCAGTTGAGCGTTCTCCCATGCTGTGGCTGGAGGCAGGATGGTCTCTTTGCCGTGTTTCCATAAGTGTGTGTCTGTGTGTGTCTCATCTGATGATACAGGGTTTAGTTTTTAAATCCACTCATTACCACACAGGAAAAAAAAACAAAAAGACAAAAAACAACAAAGACAAATCTGCTTTAATTTCAGCTCCCAATACTTCAGCATTCAATTTAAAGTTCTTCAGGGGCTTTATTTTGAATAAAACATGAAAAAACAAGGATGAATATCAGAAACAAGACACCAACAAAGGCCCTGCTGTTCAGTCTATCAAAAAAAAACTATTATCTGTAAGTAATAAGAAACATTTCAATGGAAATCTGCAGGAGTGAAGCGATAAGGCAACCAGGAGCAGTCGGTCTATTTATCTGAACACAACAGATTTCCTTCATCATGCATCATAAAATGTAGTTCACCCTCTCCATTTTGAGAACCCTTCAGCTGCTCTTGAAGTAATTCCATAAAAAGACAGAGTTGTGAAAGAAAAATGTGCTTTTAAGAGCTGATTGTCGAGGTTTGAAGCTGACCTATTTTTACTCCCTGCAGCTTGTGATGAAGTGGAGCGAATTTAAATGCACTGCTGCTGCTGCTTCCACTGATGATGATGATGATGATAATGATGATGGTGATTAGACAGGGTGAGATTTTCAGGTTTTATGGCACGAGCAGGAAGTGTTTGATGTAAACATCAACAGAAAAAGGACTTCATGCTGAAGATTAAGATGGGATTACAGTAGTAATAATCTGAGATTAGGAATCAAGTATTAGAAGGTGCTGGCAGCAAAACATGGAGGGCCTCCAGCATCAACTCACAGCAGACATCTCATTGAGAAGCAGATGGTTTGACAAACCAAATCAAAAGTATGCAGCTTTATTTGCTCTTTTTCTGATCTTGTTTATGTATTTTTGTAAATAAATACATTTATTTTACACATAATGAGTTTTTGTTTTATGTATTTATGTATTTATTTATTTTTGCACAGGCTCTGGAGCGTTTTTGCTTCAATCCCCACAGTTTTTCCACCCTTTTCTAAACCTGCTGATGGTTTTCTAGTCTTTTTTTAGATTTTTTACCTCAGTATGCCATTTAATTATAACAGCTCTGTATATCTGTTCTCATATATATTTTTTCCACTGTCTCAGTCCAGTTTAACTTTTGAAATGTTTTCCTATCCATATCATTCTTTTGTGTACCTGTAGTCTTTCTGCTTTTTACTTGTTTTTTCACATCTGAATTCCCCCACTGTGGGACAATAAAGGTATTTCTTTGCTATTGTATGAAAGTATCCCCCTCCCTCCTTCCTAGAACTAATTATGTAAACTCTTCTAATGGGTTTACATTATTGTATTGAGCCTCCATCTTGATGAAATCTGATTCTCCAGAGAGGTTTGCACAACCTTTTTATAGCTGCCCCTCAAGCCTATAATGTTCATGCAGGGTGTCTGCTTCTCTGTACATATAGCAAAATAGTTGGCATTATCACACTATGCACATCAACCTCTTTATAAGCACTATTTATTTATTAGAGCATGCTCAACGCCAGTGCCAGGTTGCCTTGAAATTGCTATGGATACGTGGATTAAGTCGGCTTTCATAAATGGGCTGTTTCTTAACGCCGGCTATGAATAATATTTTAGGACTCAGCAGCTGCTGGAGCAATAATGAATGGTTCGATAATTAGGCTAAAAAGCCTCCTGTCTCTCTGCTGTGGCGAACTGCACTTGACAACGACCCCACGTCTCCCCCCTCCCCTCCCTCCTTTTCCATTCGCCCCCATGTTTGGAGGGCCTCGCCCTGCAAATCCAGCACAACAAAGAAAGATAGGCTCCCCCTCCCCCAGAGAAACGACAGCCCAGCACCGGCACAAAGGGGATATGACCTGTGACACTGTCGGGGGGGACAAGAAAAAACTGCATTTCAGCTATTTCACTATTGGCACTATTGCAATCGAAACTGTAGAACAAGCTGGAAACTCCGGATGACTAACATGAAGACTTGATAGGATGTAAGAGCAGAGGAAAAACACACATGAAAAGCAACTGAACAATTTAGTGCTTCAATCAATATTATAAGACCCCCCCCCAAACTTACCCACAGTATATTATAGTTAAAAATACCCAATTGAATTTGATTAATCACAGTCATCTCTGCATTTTTTTTTGTTTGCTTTAGTTTTTTCTCTAAAACATACAATCAGATAATATTCTGATAAGACCTTTGAGATCATAAAAAATCCAAATACAGCATTACTCATCCAGGTACAAAGCACCAGAGTTTGTCTGAACACCTTTGTTTTCAGCTGCATCTTTCTGTCATTGTGTCCATTGTTCGATGGGGGGCATTTTAATTTACTTCCTGTTCATTTTTACCACTTTCGCTGTGTGAATATTTGCAAACTATTGTTGTTTTTTTTGTGATGCTCTGAAAAAGTATCTTGAACCTTTTTTGACCATATTGTCGAACTGAAAGCAAAAACTCCAATATTCAATATTAAGTCTGAGACAGTTTCTTGGATTACCTGTGATCAGTCGATTATTGATATAAATGTCTACTTATTTAGTAATCTCAAAATGGTTACCTGAAGTATGCAGATGCCAAAAATAGATCTGCTAAAAGAATAACCCACTCAGAGGCGTTATAAATTCAAAACTGATAAAAAAAACTTGCATATCTTTTGCAGGTGAGATTAAAATGCATTATGTCTGAATAAATCTGAACAGTTGCAGCCTTAGAACATTATTTCATTGAATTCATTTAATTTGACAAAGTGGTTTGTTTTAAAACCATATTTTTCTCAATTACAGCAGCACAGTTTTTGGGCTACCAATTTAGCATGCCTTAAGAATAAAATGTGTCTGTGATTGGACTTTGACTGGGCCATTCTGCCACAATAAAGGTTAAATGAAGGATTGCCAACCTAACCTAAAGTCAAATTCCTTATTTATGTGAAAAGAAAATCTGGTGAAGGGGTTGTTTCTCTGTTACAAGGTTCTTTGAAAAAGCAAAGAACTTTATCTTATACTACAGCCTCTGACATGGACTGAGTAATGATACCCTAGATTTATTTCCATCAATCTCCCTATTAACTCAGACCAGCTGCAATCACCGTGCTCAAGACGGTCATTCCCACAGCATGATGCTGTCACTGCCATGCTTTACAGGGAGGGTGTTTTCACATCACTGCATGAAGTTTATTTTCTTGGAATCATCTCTTTTTCTTGCTTGATGCACTTTCAGGCTCATGGCTTAGCAACCTGCGCATAAAGGGAAGATTTATAGAGCCTGTGACAAAAAGGTGTCCAATCAACAGGAGCTGTGGATAGCTGCAGCTCCTCCAGAGTTACCGTGGCCCTTTTGTTTGCCAGTGTGCAAAACTCTGCTTTAGTAAGATGGTTTGAACAATGTATCAGTGAGACATCCAAAACCTTCTTTAAACCTCTCCACTAAACCACCCCTGACTTGTCACTTTGTTTCTTGGCCTTTATGATGCTGTTTATTCTGTTCTTTTTTAAACAAATATTCTGACTTAAAAAAGACTTATATTGAAATCAAAGTGAGATGTAGAGACTTGCTAACAATTAAACTTATGATGTGGTCATTTTTGGGATGTCTTTGAATATATAACACACTTTTTAGATTATTTGCCTCATTTTTTTCTTTCAAAAACAACTCAGTTTCTCTATCACATACACAATCATAACAGCAGACCTTGACGGTTTTAATTAGGTTTGTAAATGTTCAAAGGTATTCAAAACTAAAATTCTTCTTAAATAAAAAATAGTTCCCCTCCTCATCTGTTCTATTTTTTACGTTACTATGTCTCCGTAAAACCCTCAATAAAAACTCTGTCCTCTTATCATTTACTTTAATATCTATACAAATGTTTTAAGCAGGCCATTTCTATGTAGGACAGTAGAAAATCTTTCAATATAGAAGCACAGCAGCGATTCTGCTGCCAGTAATAGATAATAAAATCTCCACGGAGCACCAAGTGGGGCACAGATTAATTTTATATGGGGGTCAGAGATGCTGCTGGCGGCGTGTTTTCAGACTTTGCTGGTTCTGGCCACGCCTCTGGTTTGCTGCAGTTCGGTGAGCAGAGACAGAAAGCAGCTTGCCTTTTCTCAGTTTATTTCACTCGGAAGACGAGGGAGAAGCAAGGCGGTCGCTGGTTACCCCCTCCTCCTCCCCCACCACCTCTCTGTCACTCTCATGCAGCTTTGAAGAAGAAGAAGACGCCCCCTCCTCCCCGCACCTGCTCCGCTTCGTCTCCGCTTCGTCTCGCAGGAGTTCCAGCCTCTCGCTCTGTGCGGGCGTCGCTCCTCTCATTGTTCGACGCTGTTTCCGAGCATGACTTCGACGTACAACCTAGATTTCCTGCCCCTCGCCGAAAGTCGGTTAATGACTTCGAGCGACACAATGTAAGTAGCTCGGGTATCAATTCATGTGGTGTTAAAACGTCGCTGGTTTGGAGCTTGAAAAGCACGGAGTGTTTATTTTGAGGTGGAAAAAACAACACAGTTGAGGCTAGCGCTAGCTTCCTGGTAATGCTAATGTTGCTAACTGTCTGAGCGGTGACGGGATCCGCTCACCTGGAGTTCAACGTTGTTGTCGAAACTTTAAATTATACAATCGATTTATCATTTTTAAAATTTAATTCTGGATTTTAAAGCGTACATGAGAAAGGGATATGTTGAATTTTTTGAAGCTGAAATGTATTTCTCGGCGAATAAACGCAGTTAGCTACGCGGGGCGCAGCATAGTCAACTGACATGTGCTTCCGGAGATCACACGTTTCGGTATCGCTTTAGAAAAACAACCCAGGACAGCTTGTCCAAACAGTGACTCCTTATCTATTTGTGCTTCTGCAACAGAACAAACGCAGAACCACCTTGGTTTTGGAGCCTTGCTATTTACGAGCACATAGTTTCAGAGCGCTTAACCGAATTAGATGTTTAACTTACTTTACGGCTAATTTTTCCACCATTTTACGTCTAAGTATTTGTCTGTTGGAAAATTGAAAGGTGTTCCTCGGGTTGAAACTTTTTCACATCTCTTTAGCTTTGACTAACCAATCTCCGTGTGGAAATGTGAGTGCTCAACGACAGAAAACACGTGGTTTGCTGCATTATTGAGCCATTAATGTAGGTCTTGTGACAGAGTATGTAAACAAGCGGGTGATTTGGACGCTGGTTTAAGGGGTTACTTTAGTAATGCCTCTGTGCTGCTCATATAACATTACTTAAAGTCATTTAGGAAACAAGTTGCGCAAGAGCACAAATTTAACCATTTACCACATGAATGTGACACATTAAACTTACTCGGCGGGATTTTTTTTTCAAGGAATTTGTTTTTTTTTATCAATAAACATGCATAAAATATATTTAAACAAGAGAGAGGCATCTGTGTTAGCTTTAGGTTAAAAGCTTTCCATTTATTCTTTTTGTGTATTGAAATGATTTTTACAAATGCCAATCAGGCTTGGGTGGGTTAGCAATATCAGGGTTAACTAAGGCTTTTCTAAAGGAATGGGATTTTCTAAAATCTGATGATTTAAAGTAATTGAATGGAGATGTGATGGAGTGCACAGAATAAATTCAGTGCTGCACACTGCTGGTCAGCTTGCCTCGCTTTCAGATTGCTTACAATGAGCAACTATAGCTGTTTCTAATTGTTTTCTGTAAAGAAAATTGATGCTTTTTTTTTTTTTTTTTTTTTAACAGAAGGCTAGGGTTGTTATACCGTGAGTCCTGTACTTACTAACCAATGCCACGTGGTATTTGTTCATTTGTTTTATTATATCAGCAGATATTTTCTCTGGCAAAAAGGATGTAAAACTGAAACTTTTATCTTAAGAACCACTCAAGAGAGAGCTTGTGGCTGAACTTGAGCAACCTCATAAGTGTTTCTATTTGCAGCTTTTTTGGTTTAAATCAGATGTGTTGGTATTAAAAAATATTGGAATATAATTGATTAAATACCATGTTTTTTTACTAATATATCAAAATAGAAACCTATAATATGATCTAACATCTGCCATTTAAAACGGTAAAGCAACAATAATTCCTATTATTTAAAATAAAAAGCATAGTACTGTTTTACATTTATTTTATTATTGAAACAATAATAAGACAGCGACAGGTTGGAGAAGGACATTCCTGGTGCTACGCTATGCTTTGTTCAGCTGGAAAAAAAATCTGCTCACTGAGACTTTCTGTGGGGTATCAGTAAATGGACTTTAACCCTTAGGAGTGGTATGAGGAAAAGTTTGGGCGGCTTCCAGAACATAACGTTTAAACCTCTGTTTACAGAGAGACGGGTAACTGACACGCTCCTTATCCAAATATACAACATCTAATGCTGAATAGATTTTTATTTAAAGGTATTATTTGACAGCAAGGATGTAAACTAACCGATTCTTATCTGCCCAAATTGTCTAACTTCTCCCGGCAGCAGCAGCATTTCAATAACAGACTCTAGCCCCTCCCTGCAGCTGCTTACCACACAAAAACTGTGAGCCGCTGCTGGAAGATTCATGGCAAACATGAAGGGGTTGTTCAGAAGGTACTGTTCTCTCTGAAAGAGGTGGGCAGAGGAAGAGAAACTGAAATGTCGAAAGATGCCACATGCTATTTGTGCTAAAGCTGTGACACTGATGTTTGAGAGCAACTTATAAAGGTCAGTAAAGCTCTTGTATCAGTTACACTGAAGTAGTAAACCTCTCAAGATGACAGGAGCTACAGTAACGCTATCGGTTTAAGTGTTTAGCTACGTGGACAGCCATATGGCGCTGCTCTGTTTTACTGTTTTATGAATAACGAAGGGAATGCTAATCAGCTGATGGCTCCTACGTCATAAAGCAACAAAACAAGCCAATTGCTCCCATTACTCTTTGTGGTTATAAAAGTATTTCAGGCTAATGTGGCCCAATAATGGCAGAGGTTACAGTAAATCCAGACTATAGCTCTAAAAGTATAAACCATTATCAGTCTACTAGAAAGCCCCCCCACTTTTAGAAAAAAACAAAAATAAAAAAACAGTACCATTAAAAAACGTTATCAAGTTTTTTTTTTTTTCTTCTCACTATTGGTTTTTGAAATTTTCAGAATGTTGCATCACAGTGGGAGATTAAATAAAACCTCCCCAAATGTGACTGATGTTTACCAACATCTAACAGCTTATACAGGGTTTACTTTATAATTTTTTGGGGGGGTGGGTATCATTTGTCCCATTGTTTAAAAATGATGCCGTCTTGGACTTTTTCAGGTTTTGTTGCTCCTTGAAAATAATGTGGTCGGGTGCTCTCCTCTGAGGATTTCTTAAACATGTTAGTGGCTTATCTGAAATGTGAATATCTTTCTACAAACTACACTTCTTTTAAACTTCCAGTTTTAGTTATTGATAGGACCTGTAATGGTAATTACTCCTTCATGGTGTTGTATTTGATTGATTATCTGACTGGTCGCTGTCAGTAAGGTTGGATATCAGGACTCAGACGTGAGCCTTTGGCAGCCAGCAGAGCCATAATGTTATGTCAGTGAGCTAAATGATGCTCTAATCCTTTTTCTTGTGGGTGGCGATCTGTTGATCAGTTTAAAGAAAAAGATCTGGGAGCTGTTGTTTGTTTTGGGGGTCTTAAGGACAACCAGACATCTAAAGCCAGAAAATAAGTAGGGTGCAGATTTGGTTTGTCACCTGTTTTCTTTTCCTGCTTCTGCTGCTTGTTTTTGAGGTCGTAATTGCAAGGCTGGAGCCACGTGCAACGCTTTGAAATCCTCCGAATCATTTCCTCCTCGTTCAGCCAGGGATGTTTTGATCAAACCTAGATCAAATCCTTTCTTCAAGCTTTGCTAGCAAAAATACATTTAGGGGAATTTGTTTTACAACACAAATGCACATATTACTCCTAAAAGATTCAATATTTTGCTCCCTGGTTAACATCTACACTAGATGCATTTTAAGGGTACACACGAAGTGTATGGTTGAGTAAACAAATAGCTGTCATTTGTGAAAAGGTAGTGTCAGTGGGGGCTCTAATCCAGAGGTTAGTGTGTGTTCCTCCCATTAAGTGAGGTCAGCTGTTGACTTTTTAAGAGTGTCTTGAGTGAACAAGTCGAGTGGAGCTCTGACTGAATGAATGTGGCGCATGTGACAACAGGGAGAAAATATCTTTGCATTTCCCAAACGTTCTGCAACTAAGTGACTCTGTTCTTTGCATGTTTTTTCTCTGCAGTCTGAAATAGTACACAATTGGATTCTTTTTATTTTATGAGCCTAGCTTTGAATAAATATAATCTCAGTATGGAAGTCTGAGCATAAATATTCTCATGTTAAAACCTTCATGGGTTTATATGATTGTAATAACTGATCATGATGGTTTGTGGTTGCTAATGGATCATTTCTTACTCTCTATAGTGTCTTTCCTTTGAGTTTTTAACTAAATCAAGCAGTGATATCTATATTTCTGCAACCTAGCAGATGATTGCATAACAGATTAAAAGACAGGCCAGATTTTAAGCATTTTAAACTAAAACTAGGTTCTGTGCTAAATCTGTTGGAATTTTCAAATTTGTTGTTTAAAGATTTTAAAGGAAAATCTTGATTTTTTTTTTTTTTTTTTTTTTTTTTTTTTTTTTTTTTTTTTTTTTTTTTTTTAATTAACTGCGCTCCTTGGGCTTCCCTGGTTTAAAAGTGACGTCACCTTGTCATCATTGTCCTGATAGTGAAAACTGATAAACTGGCTCATGTAATGCCACCAGCTTCCAACATTTGGTGTTATATTTTCATTACAATGGTCGGGCTTACCAACTCGTCCCTCAGCTTAGATCTGATTACACTTTAAATTGAATCCAGGTGAACACCCAGGAAGATGTTTTAAGTTAAAGTTTTTAAGTGTACTTTTTTTTTTTAACTATGGGGAAAAGAAAAGGAAATTGAATTTGGTCGGCCAAAAAAAGCTATATTTACAAGATTTACAACTGATTTAAATTTAATGGATGTCCAAAAAGCAAGAGCCCATTACTTCTCTCTAGAATTACTCTCAAAGGTTTTACATTTAAAATTTTATTTTGAATGATTTTTTTAATTGAGTGTAGAAAAATAAAGTTTGTGTTTACTTTTCTTTCCATCTGAGGTTCCACCAGGAGATTTCAATAAACTGCTTGTATTTGGTCTGTTTGACGGTTGGATCACAAAAGCTTTTTATTCGGCAGCGTCATCGATAACCGCCAGAGACACTTAGTGCGATTATGTAGCTAATGGGCCTGGCCTTGTCATCAGATGCTGGCCGTCTGTTAACATGCAGTCTGTTCAGGGGCTGATTGAACACGTCTGTCTTCATCAGGGGAAATGCAACAATGGAATTAGGCCATTTCGAGCTGAATTGGAGTTGATGCTGAAAGGAAAACGTCTTAATTTCTCATTGGAGCCATAAAGTGCTGATTAGCTCAACCACTTGGTATGGAAATCAAATGACATTATCCGTCTTTCTGCTTTAGCGCCTGGAGCGACATCCATTCTTGGTTGTTTGTTTTGCAAAACATGTCGGAGTGATACCACAGCAAGGATTTTTCCTAATCTTTTGTTAACCTGATTTCTTATTGTAACATCAGAGCTCTAGGTCCAATGGGTATGGAATAAAAATAATTACCAAAAAATAACAAAAAAAGATTGGATTTTAAGCAGCAAATATTTTATTCCCAGTCATGTCATGCGTGACCAGTTAAACAACCATAGATTAATCCTCATATCCCAGCTTCTGGTTTTGTTGGGTGCTCCAAACAATAAGTACTAGAGCAAAATGATCAGATACTTTTGAATTTAAAGTTCTATACTACTACCAGGGTTGATAATCTGTTCTAATATTGGAGTTTTGTCCTTGTAATCTCAGTAGGTATGCCAAAAAAAAAAGGTTTCTAAACTTTATTCTCGATTATGTTTAAAGCAACACTGGTCGGATCCTTCCCTGTATGAGTCATGTGACCCACAGTGCCACTTTATGGCAGTTTGAAATCCCCTGAAACATGGGAGCTAATCCTAAAACTCTGTTGTTGGATAACAAAACAGATGACACTAACCTGATTAGACATATTCGGGTTCTTGGGTGTAAAGTTTAATGAATGTGACTTAAATGTAGGATTTAATGAGGGGTTATCGTGGCCTTAACAACTAACTTCATGACCTCTCAATCTGCTGCTCCAAAGTGGTATGCTATCAGATTCCAACAAACAAAGGGTGACTGTCTACTTTACTGACAGTCCAGCTGTTGCCAGCTGTTTTCAGGGGCACTAAACTTAGGAATTACAGGTGTAGCACCCCTAGTGTCTAAAGGTTAGCGTTACTTTAAGAATATAAACTGCAAAGACGAATCAAAAAGCATTTTCACATCTTTAAACAGTTTTAACATCAAGTTTTAAACTTGGTCTTTTTTAAATCCAGTTGAGTAATTTTGCAAGTGTTAGAAAATATTTTGGTGTAGAAAAGTCCACTAATCAACTCCTAAATTTTAAAATAAAGAATTAAAAAATCAGCACAGCAAAATGGCTCTTAAACCTACTGGTGAATACAGATCCATATGCATCCTTGTTTTATGGTTTGTTGAATAAGGTGAAAGAGTAGAATAAAACTTTAATTTTCCCCAAAGGGAAATCCTTTTGCTCATAGCTGTTCAACTTATAAATCCATTTAAAATTTTTGATATCCCCCTATAACTATAGCTACACGGTTATGAATGCACACTAGAGATAAATACAATAAAATCAAACGGGTTGATTATTTTCATGTTTCTTAGGACATACTTTGAAACCGTGAAAATTAATTAGGAAAATTATGACTAGAAATGTAAAATTATGTTTAAAAAAAGTATGGCTTTTTCAGTTCTTATGTATTGTAACCCTTTTTTAAATTAGAACGGGAGGCAGAGATATCCCTTTCAATCAGTATCTGTGGAAACACCCACAGTATTGTGACATTTTTTTCTCTCTGTACCCCTGATGGTTTAGCTATGACTAATGTCCAAACACATGTGCTGAGCTTTTAAAATAATGTGCACAATAAGGCAAAATGGCTCTTTGTGAGGTGGGTGCAGCAGAGTCGTCGGTGGCATAGCTGCTCGGTCAGAGCTCACAACCCAAACGCACACATGGTCCAGATAAATCACATGCTTTTATGGGTCCTGCAACAGTAGACATCCGATGGTCCTGACCCGGGCTTTGGGTGTCAGGTCAGCTGCTGTAGGGCGTCGTGGAGCTCGTAGAGCTGTCATATTGCGAGATTGTCGGCGAAAGATTCGTAAAACACTTCATCCATGTGTGACAGTTGTGGTTGAGCCGTCTATATTTAAGTAAACAGTCCAACTATGACAGCAAGATGTCTGGGATTCTTACCTTCCTGAGTGTTTTGAGGATCTGGGAACTTTTTTTTTTTTTTTGCCTTTTACCTAAGAAATTAGTTTAATAATAACCAGCTCAATGTTTATTTATATCAGTGTATGTGTCTTAAAGCTAATCTTGTTGACTTGCAAAAAGTGACAATTGTTTCTTCCAGTGAGGGTTTTTGTAAGGTTTTCACTGGTGATCCTCCTGTTTTTATATAACCAAAATGCCTGAAAGTTGCTTTGATCCAAATCACTAATATACCAAACGGAGACATCAAAGCAAAAATACAGTCTATAGATTGCTGCTGGTTGTTCTGGAAATAAACAGTCAAAAAGTGACTGTGCCACCAAAGACCATAAGGAGAGAATGATAAACTACCCAGAAGATTGCTTTTTAAGTATGTATTGTTTCTTTAAATAAATCTAATTGAGATGGATATTTAAGGGGCTTTATAGAGATCATATACATGCATGCACGAATACATGCAATAATGTTGGTCAAAGAGACGAGGATAAGACTTGAAATGGAAAAAATACTAACGTTGGCAGTGGTAAATGATAAACACTTGAAATGATGAGGAGTCTAAGAATACTAAAATCTGCTACCACCCTCTTAAACGTTTTCCTCTTTCTCACATTAATTTCGGTGTCCAGTGCACAAACATGTTGCATTTATATGATTCCCACTGCTATAAAGAATATAGATTCGAGGTTAGTTGCATCCCAGCTGACGTTAATGTGCTGAAATGAGCTGTATTGAAGTTATTATGGTGATGAGTGGTCAATATAGTAAACAACTTGGATGATGATGTGACTCTAATTTGGCAGAGTTAGTTTTAAATGTTGCAGTCAGTAATTTATTGGTACCTTTTGATCAGATATCAGTACTTTAAAATGTTTTAATAAATACAAGGTGAAGATGTTTGTCGAAAAAAAAAAAAAAAAACAAAGATCGTAGTGCAGTCTCTCCTTTAACATTTATTTTTGCCCCCCCCCCAAAAAAAAAAAAAATTAGTCCACAAACTATTGCTGTTGCTTTGTTCCTCGTCAGCCATGTTTGTTTACTACTGACTCACATTTGTTTAAAATCTGAACGTTCCTGAGTGAAGTATGTGTGTGTTGTAGGGCCAAACCTGTTAAATCCATCATTTATTATATTTTCATTTTATCACAATGTGGGGTCTCTTTGGTTTTGAAAAGTAACCAGTAAGT
>JAUZNJ010030160.1:0-14941 GCA_034780135.1 Jordanella pulchra
CTGTTCTGAGGACACATCACCTGTAACCCTGTTTCTGGACTCTGTGTTAAATAAACTTCTTGATTTCCACTACAACCCGATCCTGCCTCTGCCTCACCACCCACCAAACAACCGCATCTTGACAGTAAAGTAAAATCAACTAGAAGTGACGACAACTCAACCATAAAGTGGAAAAACTTAAAACCATAGAGAGGGATTGCTTTGGTCCCGATTAGACCCAAGATCCTAGAGCAACAGAGATGTGCTGTATGGACTGATAATCTAATATAGAGATAATATCTCTGTGTCAGACCATACAAAGGATCGAATTAGCAGTTGCCATGGGAATAGCTCTGCCATCGCTGCATTGTTTAGTGTAAAGCTTGGTGGAGGAAGTATTATGGTGTGGGGCCCTTTTTGGGAGCTTATCCCACTAGTTTCAGTAAAAGAAACTTAATGCTGCTGATTTTGGACCATTTCATGCTTCTGTCTTTGTGGGAGCAGTTATGAAATCTTCCTGTAAATACAAGGAGTTTGGAGTGGGGCGAACAATGGGGACGTTCTCAGATGTGACCTGAACTGAGTGGAGACAATAACATCTCTTCCAACATAATTTATCACTCAACAGATGTACCTTACAATAAAAAAAAAACTTTGAAAAAACTTTAAAAGAATACTGTAATTTGATACACTTGAATTATTTACTTTTTCTTAAATTAAATGTATGAGATGGTTGAACATATGAATTTTGATTAATTAGAAATACCCTTTTTACCTTCAGATAAACAAAGAAGGATTATTTATACAAAGTATGAGTTAAAACAAAAACCACAAACAATTTTTATGCTTTTTTTATAACTTTATTTTTATTAGTTAGGAAAAATGTTTTTTTTTTAAATATAAGTTTACATTTCCTTTGGAATAAAGTAGTAACAAAAATTTTAAATCATATAAATTTCCAAGAGTAAACACATAAATGTGGTCCAACTATATTTATTGACCACAAACACAGGATTTATAATTCGGGATAAATTAGAGCTGGGCCTTTAGTTTTAATAAAAGTAAAAATAAATAAGTATCATCAAATATCATTTTCTAACAAGCTAAAGCTCCTGAAACACCTCAGAGGTTTTACAAACACCTCCATATGATATCTGAGACACTTCACATAAACATTTCCATTCTGAAACTAAGTCAACTGCATGAACTGCATCAGCAACCTTGCTCAGGGTGCTGCAGCGTTGGACACACCTATTTCAAATTAGTCAGGTAATGAGGTCAGATTCACATGAGTCACAGCATGTGAAAAGATGAACCCCCAGTGACCCGATTATCTTTGACTTGGAGTAGACATTTACTTGGAAACTAATTGTTTCAGTAGATTTGTATCCATTATAAGGGATTTTTAATTCTAGGTAAAGTGAAATTATTGGTTTCAAATAACAAATACATTTTTAAGTTGGTACAGCGTCAAATTTCAAGTTGACCAAATCACATGGAAATTTCACCTCTGTCAGTGTAGGAGGTATGATATATTTTTTTCTTTTTTATAAACACAATGAAAGCTGAAGCCTCACTGGTTCAAGTATTGATTAAGAATGTAGGTCAAAGATAAAATAACTTATTTTGTGGAGTTTTAAAATCAGTATTTCAATGATCATTAAGTTGAAGTTCATATCTCTCTAGTCTTGGTCTTAATTACACTCTAACCTCTAAACTAACTCTTAGTTCTCTTTCAGTTTTGGTGGTTTTCCCCGTTACACTAATAAGCAATTATGTCTTTTCTCCTTTAGGTAACCATGAAGGAACAGGTTTATGGGTTCAGTCTTTCATTTTCAACCACAAATCACCTCCTTAGCACAGAATTAAAGAGAACAACGTGAGTGGCATTTCTCAGCAGACAAATATAAGACAGAGAACTAACAAAGATTTATCTTCTCTTTCTCAGAGTGGTTATAAAGACGTAAAAAAGACCGAAATAAAAATGTTAAGATCCTTTAAGTCTCTTCAGACTTATACTATTGCTGTTCTTTAACATCCATAACAAAAAGCACCAATGAAAAGTATTAATGTGGCAGTTTTAAAATGATAAAGTCAAACAATCATTAAGTCCAACAAACAGGACAACCTTTAATCAGCTACCATTGGGCAGGATAAGATCAGGGTAGATAGTGTATCATTAACCCCAGTTGGCATTAGCACTAGGTTCGTTGAGACAGGCGGTGGCATTATAGGGGATCTCCTGACTGCTTGTGTGTTAAGAGGGGAGGCTGGATCAACCTGAGCTCTCTGGGTGTCCAGTTTCCTCCTCCTTTCCTGACGGAGGCAGGTGGGACTATCTGCAGGGCGGTGTGCCATGGCTATTCCAATCCTCCTGCTGGTTCAGTAAAGCCTGACCTGGCTGTTCATAACAAAACTCACAAAATGTCTCCAATAGGGAGATTTCTTTTTTTTTTGTCTTTCTATAATCATTCATCCTGGACTCTATATAAAATAATCATGCAATGCAAAACTACAATTAATTGAAAAAAATAATAATAATGGTTTGTAGTGCACATTTTTAATAAATGTTTCAATTCATTACTTTTAAAAAAAACTTCTTGTGGGCTCAGATGTGTACAAATAAATCAGCTGATTTTTGATTGATTACATCTTTTGATTTTGACCAGATACCTGAACACTGTTCTATTTGATTAACTGCATTTGTTTTTCAGGAATAATATTTAAAATAACTTAATGTCAGCCATCTTTATCCATTTAAACTCCTGGTTTTCCACATATTTGGGAGTATTGTTTAAAGCATTTGACCCAAAATTTAAAGCTTGGATGAAAGCTTATTAGAAACCAACCAGAAACTACAACTCCAGTGATTCCTGATGCATCCAAGAAAAGAGAGCTTTTGGTTTATGGTCAAATGAAACAAATGCTAAGTAGTTTGGGACATATATGTTTGTTTTATATATATTTTAAATATATTATAAGAGAACTCCCTAAACTTACATAAAGCCTCTTTAAAATACGACTACGATTAAAAGCTGGAAACTAACCAATTTGAATGGACTGTAAATATTACACCCAGAGGAGCGGTCTCTAATCCAGCAAAGGTTAAGCTACAAACTTATTAATAGCTATAAAAAACGGAAGCAGTTGAGCTGCAGCTACGTAAGTAAAAAATTAATCCAAATGTTAGTCGACCTTTATCATTGTCACCCTCTATTGATAAATTCAAACCTGTGTTTGTTTATGTTCAATAATTTCAGTTTTCTGTATTACAAAGTATTTAAACAAATAATACAAAGTCCAAATAAATGAATAACTGAAATCCTATAAGTATTAATATGAGTGCATGCATACTTCTTACCAGCACTTAAAGGGAGGGAAAAATAAAATGCCTGTATAAAATGACAGTTGTCAAAGAGAGAAGAGCGACTTTTTACTTTTATTATAAAGGTTAAAACTGATGATTTATTGAACTAAAGCCAAATGTTTAACAAACATGAGCTGATTCCGGTTTAATCATCCAAGTTATCCAAGTTCAAAGTAGGTTTATACATTCTTGAAGAAAAAGTAACTTTATTGTGGCTGATGATATCACAGACAGACAAAAACGATGCGGCAAACGGAGACAGCCAACATTAAGCAAATTAGGATCATTATCATTAAAGGTCTAAAGTGGAGCCGGAGACGATGCATGAAATGGAAATGAAATACTGAGACACACTAAGCTGGGATCATTAGGAACAAATCTATCTGTGGAATAAATGTACAAGAGTGGAGCAAAACAGGAAACATCGCCTGCTATGTACATGACAGGTAAACAGAAATGAATCATTTTCTACCACATTATTTAAGTCAACAGGACATCCAGACGAAAGCAGGACAGGAACAAGGACAAGTCGAGTCATTTGGGACACACAGGAAGTAAAACGTCTTAACAGACATACCCATTTGTCCAAATCGACTGCCTGCTTGGCAAAAAGCAAAAATGGGAAGGGGGGGGGAAGGGGGTGTCAGAGAGCAAGTAAAAAGAAGTAGAATAAAAAAAGAAAAACAAACAGGGGCTGCATTTATAGAAAGCTTTTGATGAACAACTAGCTGCACGTTAACTCTTTGTTTCTCTTATTAAAGTAGAACAGGAAGAGAGTTTTGCAGGTTGGTATCATAATTAGGTCATCAGGTCATGTTTGCTCAGATGCCTCTGCAGCTGCAAAGGGGATCATCAAAATATAGAGTCACTGAGACACTGATTAATAAGTGTTTTCTCTTAGTACACTCCCATGATTCAGACCATTGTTAGTCCACCTGTAGCTGTGATAATTCTCAGTAATGGTTTGGTGTCTCTCTCACACATCCTTGTCAAGGAATCTTGGCTTTTTCCCCCCTATAACACCTCAGATCATTGAGTTTCGCATGTATTTATTTCCTACATAGCCTCCTTGAAGTCTGATCTGACTAGGCCATTCTAACACACTGATCTTATCTTTTTCAGCCATTTTGTCAAAGATTTGCTTTGGTGTTTGGGCTCATTGTCCTGCTGATGACCTTGTCTGGCCTTAGCCTCAGCTGTCCAACCAACTCTCAGTAGGTTACTTTGGTATAGAAAGGAGATCAGGTTCAGCCTAATTAAGGCAAGACGCTCAGGTTTAGTGACTGTGGAGAAAATACTACCTCTCCACCACCGGTTTTACAGTTAACATGAGGCCTTTACGCTGATTTACTGTTTGGTTTTCTTAAAACCAGCTGCTGAAATTTAGGTCATACATCTCTACTTTGTCTCAACTTATTATCCCTTAAATTATTATTAATTCTCAACTCAATATCCCTCATTATCCCTCAAATTATTATTTCCTAAATGTTTTAAACTTGAGAATATGTTTCTCGAAAAGTAAGGACTTGAAAAGATTAGTGGGCAGCAGCAGTTTCTTTATCTAAGTGCTGATGTCTCTCAACTTGACATTGCTGAAACTCTTAACAGGAGAATAATGAGTTGTGAGCAAGAAAATCTTTACATATTACTCCCTGTAAAAAAAATACAGTTCACAGTTTATTTGGAAATAAAAACAAATATACCTCTCTTGAAAAAGGAAGATTTTTCCAGATCTTTTGTACCCTGATCTTATTTCCTAGTCGGTTTAACATAAATCCAGGCTTGAATACCAAAGAAGTAGATAGTAGGTAGACACAGGGAAGGTAAAAATGAAAGTTTTCAGCTCACCTCTGTCATCTCCACTGTGTTGGCCAGCATCTCCACCAGGGCCCGGACTGAGAGCGACTGTTCCAGGATGAATGTGCATATAGCCAGGTCTGGAGGCACATTCTGCAGAGGAGTGCAGGGCAGAGAGGTGAAACACTGATGGTTGAAAAGAGGACGACAGCAGCAGGACGGGGAAGACTCTTACCTGAGCGTTGGATGTGGTTTCCAGAAAACAGAGTCGGTTCCCAAAGCCCTCGCAGGACAGACAGAGTTTGATCTGCTGCTCCTTTAGAACGGAGGCAGTGCACTGCAGGACGACCTGATCATCCTGCACCCCGACAAATAACACATGTTATATTCTCAAAAGTCTTCATAAAAATAATGTTAATATGTTAAATGTTTTAAGTTTTCTTAAGAAACAACAAGGATGTTTTCAATCATTGCCAGTTTGTAAAACCTGGCAATTTAAATCCATTTGCAACACTAAAAAAAAAAAAAATCAATTATATTCCCATTAAATTAAAGTGAAGTTTATCAAATTACATTTCATAATACATCAAGAAATCAGCTGTTGGTTTTCTATAGTTGCAATAATGACGTTTTTCTAGACCTGCTGCTGCCAATAGTACCCAAAATAGACACTTGCAATCCTATTGTTTTGATTATGGCTTCAACTTTAATCCGTGAACAGTAACAACCCAGCTAATGTAGGTTTTTTTCTATGCATTCATCTACAGTTTTATCATGGAGGGGCGAACATCTTCACCTCTGTCTGCAACTAAAGGGGTGAGCGATGTAATGACTGAGCCTAGTGTTTTGGGACATCACAGTCTCTATATAACCCCAGTACATAACAAAAAGTCACTACATTTGTGATTATTCACTTAATTTAAAATGCCTAGAAATGTCTAAATATGCACTAAAATATTCACCAAACAACGAAAATCATTAGCTGATTTTTTTTACTGACAGAAAGACTTAAAGCTTAGAGAAGCACATACATAGAAGTATTCGAAAAAGTAAAGTGTAATTTATATATGACAAATGGAGACATATTTGTAATTCATTCTGGCTGCAGTAGAGCAAGAGAGAGCACTACCTTTATCAGACAAAATGTAGGGTGATTGGAGGCTGACTAAAGTGCTTGTTCTTTTCATTTGAGCTTTCAACCTCTATGTTATGAAATGTGACAGACTTAAATGGTCTCAGCAGCTATAAGCAGCATATATTTTGAACTCTAAGACCCTCTATTTAGCTGACACAGGGGTGTCTTTAATCATTTAGCTTTCATTCTTCAAGCAGTTGGATCTTGCTCAGCAGATGTTACTGAAAATGACCTCTGCTCGTGATATAAACACTCAATGACTGTATCAGACAGGTACAGAAGAGGAAGGAACATAGATTTCCAATACTAGCTTAATAAAATACTTTAAGAGAGAGAATCATCAAAATTATCTATAGAACAAACAAAACCAAAAGAGGTACCAGTGTATCCAAAGTGTCTCATGTGAAGAAGTGATAATGAAAATAGCAACACATTTGGTGTTTATCCATTGCTTGTGTTTTAAATAGGAAGAATGAGGGAGAAAAATGACCTGTTTTTGGTCCTGACCAATCAATGAGAGGGACTTTCTTCTTAGTGCTTTTTAAATCTTCTTGATCGAGGTTATACTGAAGTAATACTGACGCCAAATCAATCTGTTACAGCTGCATGATGCCGTTTGATGCTTAAGATCTCTGAGTGAAAGCAAACTAGGCTAACAGACTGTGCAAAGTTTCTACATTTCACTAATTCCTGGACCAGACCAGTAGTGTGAATACGATCAAATCTGCAATAAAAACTGAACTAAAGCAGTAACATTTACAAGCTGAACTCAGAGAAAATAAAACAGACAATATACTTTGTTCCAAATGTCTGCTGATGGGGCTACAACGGATAAACACAATGCTAATGTTTCCCTTATGAATCCCTCACAGACTGGTAGATGGGCAGCAATAAACACCCCATTCCTGTGTGAAACCAACACCAGGCCCTCAGCATTCCCAGCTGCTTCTCCTCATCAGTCATTATCAAAGTGGAAGCATCACCGAACCACTCTGATGTTCCTCTCTCTACACCCCTGGACCCATTCGTGAATTTCTCCTCCCTCCTGGAATCGTTCTTTCTTCTGTGTCCTTGTGAAACAGGATCCTTACTAGGTAAGGATGTCTTGTGTCATTAAAATTAATTAAAAAGCGGGGAAAAGCCAACAAGTAATTGGGATTCCTGTTTAGATTTTTTTTTTCTTGGCTAATATGAATTTAATAAAACACAATGTGTGTTTCTGGCCTCACAAATGTCCCATTCTCTTTACAGCCCAAAAGCCTCTGGAGTTTATTTTCCCAAAGAGCGTCCTCTTCTTCCTATGACTAGGCTATCATCTATCTGTCCTCAGCCTAGAAATGTCTCACACTCTGTCCTTGTGTTTCCTGCCCTGCACTTCAAAAACTGGAGCAATGTGTCCTCTCTCTTTCACTGCAGACGTGAGCTACAGCTCTCAACAGTCAACTCAAGTGCTGCTATAACTGTACAGGAGCCGAACTAACAGAACCGCTTCAGTAAAACTTTGGATGTCAAAGAGAAAAAGAAAAACCCCTTCCACTTTTAGGGATACTTGGAAATATATTTGCAGATTTGAAAGTTCTTAGGCAAAACCAGAAAATCTTAACCTAATGTTGCAGAAAAGGAAATGGAGCTGGTTTCTAAAAGAAGGTTGAGGTTCTTAAAGAGGCGACAGATCAAAGGCCAGACATAAGATCACACGACAAGTATACACACAGACTTTAAGGTTTTCAATAAGGCGGTTGAAGACCCTTTGATCAACTGAGACAGATGGAGCGGCAACCCATCGGTTAAAAGATGAACCACAACCTCCTGAGCATCTGTCACTCTGATACAAACAGAGCTCACAAGTCTATTACCAGATCTTTTTGTGCAAACATTGAGGCAGGTTCATGTGTCGACAACCAAAACTTCATTACACTTTTCTGAGTCTGATAAAGAGAGGGTCGTTTTTTCATTGATGAAAGATAGTCGTATCATTTGACTTTTCTTTTTTTCTTTTTTATTTACACATCAGTAAGTCTCTGGTTGCACATAATATTTTTATTACAAATTATGACAACCAGCTGACGTAGTATTTGTTGTTTTCAGCTGCTTGTATCTATGTATCTGTTTAACTCATGTTTTGTCTAACGATGCACTGATTGGTCGGCTGAACGATTTATCGGCCTCCATTTCCTTAATTTTGGGAGATCGGTCATCGGCCAATACTTAGACGTGAAACAAATCTTTTCTACAGATATCATCTACCTGTGCAAAAGTTTAAAAAATAAATACTCAAAACTTTGATTTATATTTGAGAGCAGTCATTTTAGACGTTTTTATCGTTTCACAGATAAGATTGAAATATCGAAGATGTCTTGTGATCTTATAACAACTGACAGAGTCGGTTATTAAAATAAATCTGTATCGATCAAAATCGGAATTGGCATGTCAGGCTTTTTAAAGATCAGTGATCGGTTAGAAGCCTGCCATCGGTTCACCCCTTGTTTTGTTATGTTGTTGGATATAAAAAACGATAGAAAGATAAATGAAGTACTATTGGAGGTAAAGATTGATAACTGTGACTCTCACTCAAAAGATGGGTAAACCCAGTTTAATCATTTATTTCCATTTCCACATATTTAATTAGGGATTAACAGAGTCTGTCCTAGGATCCAAGCTAAACCAGTTATACCATTTTAACACATCCAAAGTTAGACCTGGACCCTGCAGTTCACCTCTGTCTCTAACCAAAGATGTCAAACTGGGAGTAATTTTCAGCTCATGTTAAAATCTGTCCAAACCAACAGCATTGTCACCTGGTAGTTTCTGTTTTCTTTACTTAATTCATGTCTGATTTAATTACTTGTTGAATAAAAGCCTAAAAAAGATGGATGTCATTAATTCTAGAGTTTACACATTCAAAATCTAGTCAACATAGTTAGTCTGGGTATACAAGCAACCCACTGTGGTTCTAAACAGCTAAAGGACCTGATCTAGGTTTTAGTGAGGAACTTCAGATGATGAAAACAATCCAGGCAGAGAGTCAAAGGTAGAAGAAGGGACAATATGGCAGTGAGTCAGAAAAAAAAACACATCTGAGTCTACATGAGGGTGATTAAAGCGCCAGGGATTTGCACCTTGAAGCACACTGAGCTTTTGAAAGCAGACACCTTTGTGTAATCATCAAGCCCGTTTGATGGTGCTGACAAGCGGGCACGGTGCCCTAACAACATGGCAGGGAGAACAGATGCAACGTGTAGAGAGATATAATCCTCGATCGTTGTCCTAAGCTAAGAGACGGGCAGAGACCCTGGAGAAGGTCGAAAAGCAGTGTTTAAGATTTTAGTTAACGCTAAACTATATGGAGATCATAGCACAGATGTTATTTACCAGCAGGAACGATGAGGCAGCTCTAATTTTAATAAAGTATTAATATTGCAGTATTTTAAATGACATATTTTTAAAGCTTTATTTGTCTTCTGATAATCTATGACGTTTTGATGAAACGCATATTTTGGAGCTTTGAGGAGAGGGTGACTAAATGCCAGTAAAGACTCTGCAAAAACAAACCGTCCTCCAGACCTGCTAGAGCACAATGATATTCTGTTCTTGTTGATCTGGTCATTGCAGCTTTTTCTTACTTTTATTGGTACTATATTTACATTTCTAGTGATTAATAAGCTAAAACCCAGACAATGAAAAGCCAAATTATGAAAGAAAATCCTTTCTTAAAATTCACAGAAAAACAGGTTTTTTTGCAGAAGCCAGCAGTTTTTATGAAGATTTTGTCTCCATAGATATCAGTCTTTGCTGCAATTCCCAAACAGGTTTTAGAGGATTCAGGTTTACATATCAGACTGGATACTAGATATCGGATTCTGTACTAAATACAAGGTGACAGTAAGTAATCGTCTTCAAAAATATGAACAAAAAACTACTTTAGTTTGATTTTTAAATTAAAAAAAGAGATGAGTACATAGCTCAGGTTACTCTAATGTGAAATAAAAGCAATAAAAGCAGAAGTTATTCTGTGGCTTTTGACTCATCTTCATCTGGGGTTCCAGAAATTGTGCAGGCTGCTGTAAATCTGCCTAAAATGAAACATCCACATCCTGAGAACCTGCTCAGTTCATCCAATCCTTTGATCAGACCTACTGATTTCTGCTCGATGCTCTCATTAAACTGCGCTGATGCAAGCCGCCCCAGGACATTGATTACTGTCCTGCAGGCGTAAGAGGAGACGGGGAAACAGCGCATCGTGCTGCACGTGGGTGGAAGAGAGGAACCGTTCAATAAGGCAGAATCGTGACGGGGTTTCCCTATAAGCAGTGGAAGACGCCAGGCAGGTGCAAAATCAGCATCTGACATCAAACAGTGTGTCTCCCTCACAGTCTGACGTCACTGAGCCCTGACTAAGCATCTGTATAGATAACATCCGTCTCTATAACTCGTCTGCTACGTGTTCGCCACCTAAAGAAAGGACATCTCTTCAATCAAAAGGAAAACTTTTTGAACATGCATAAAAATCCCTTTTTACTTTCATAAAGCTAAATTAGATCCAATGAAACCAACTGTCTTTAGAGGCTACATCTTTAGTAAATAAGGTACATTTGTGTTTAATTTCATTTCAATATAAACTGCAGTGTATTATTGTGAAGGTTTGCTGGAGAACATTTGTGAACAAACAGCATCATTAAGACCAAGGAACTCAGAAGATTGCAGAAAAGGTCAGGAGAAATTTAAAAAAAGGATTATAAATGGGAACCCAGCAAGACGTGGGTGTCTGCCTAAAGTGACATCCAGGCAATGGGAGCATGTTGAAAAGAAAAGAGTAAAAAAAAGTTTCAATGTTTAAAGAAAGACAGAAATCCTGTTTGCAGTTCATCACAAGTCATGTAGGGGAACAGCAAACATTTTGCTCTACACATGATGAGGGATTTGAACTATTGGCCCGCATTAAAAATGCTGACATTGTTTAAAAACAAAAAAAGTATGCCTCCATATCATTCAGAAATCCCAGAGAAACATGACAGCAGCTGGAAAAGGGAAGTTGGATACAAACTTCCTAAAAGATCGCAAGTTCTTTGGAATGAAGCCAAGATTTATTTTCCAGCAGGACAATGTCGCCCAAAATGTAGCCTGCAATTAAATGGTTTAAAATGAGACAAATTGTTGGAATGGTCCAGTCAATATACAACTAAATCCAGCTGAGACAGTGCAGATTATTTGTGTCAAATTCTTGGTACAACATCTGAATTCAGCATGACATATTCTGTCTTACAATAGGGGCATAATATTATTTCAAAGAGTTGCATATGGCTAAAACTGCAACTGCTATGAATTAAATTAATTATAAATGAAATGAAAAGTTCTAAAACTAGAGCAGTGTGTTCTTTCTAAAAAAAATGATACAATCAGAAGTTTAATTTTAATATTTAAATGAGTTTGATGCCTCTGGTACATGCAAACCGCAGACAATTGCAGCTAAAGGTTATTTAAAAATCATTTATTCAAAGGGGATAAATACAACAAGGGACAGTAGTCTCACCATTCCTTTTTACTCTCTAAACCTCAGACAACTGTGAAGCCGTCTACAAGAAGGGACAGAGCAGACAGTACTTCCTAAGGAAGCTTAGGTCTTTGCAAAAAGATGCTTTATATCATGACCATATCAACTGGTTAAGAGAAAACAAAAATATCTGAGTTACTACAACATTTAATTTCCCTTTGGGATAAATAAAGTATTTTTGAATTGAATTGAATAAATGCATTAAAAATCCAGATCTTTCAAATGTGTTTGATATTTAAAAATAATATATTTACTTTAATTTAGAACTGCATAAAACATATTTTTTCTGGTTATGATGTGACAAAACATGAAAGTGTTAATATCAGTATAAATAGGCACTGTATGCAACAGACATAGTTTTTGCAATGCCTTTAAATTAGTTATTACTTGCAAGGCAACAAAAAACAAAATCACACATCAGTAACCCGATTCCATTAACACAGCATCATAACAGTCACTTCTTGCTGTTTTACAATACATTTCCAGCTGAAAGAAAGACATTCCAATAAAGTTTTACAAATTACTAAGACAATACACAGTGCACTAATAATAGTGAAGCATTTTCAGACATTTGAAAATGTAGTTTTGTTCATCATAGCTGAACAAGGTTAAATATACAGACTGTCAGTCATCAAAAAACCAAAACCTTTTAAAGGCATTTATTATTTATTAGTTATATAAACTACAGTAGAAAATGCTTTAACATTTTAGCTTTGGTTTAGTGTTTCTCCATTTAAAAATATGCATTTCACGAGGACAACTTGTTTCAGCAGAAACATCCTGAAGCAAAGATGTATTTTTAGACGTCTAGATTTACATTAGAAGATAAATGACCCGACATAGAGCCACTAAACCTAAGAACGAATTATTTTACAGCCACTGCTGCTGTTGCTGATTCTTCTCCTGTGATATTTCTCCGTGCTTTTTTGTTTTCTCTCTATCGCCTCTTTTTGTTAGTGTCTAGTCCCCCACCTCTTTAGCTCAGCTCCTATTTTAGCTTTGTGCACCTGTCACTATCACGTTTCCTCCTTCTGCTGACCAGCAGATGCTCTGAGGTCTCAGATGGTGAAGTAGAGCAAACAGACCTTAAGTCAATGCGAGCATTAGGAAAATAAGCTGGCAAATCCAAAATATAAAAGATACAATTCTTCTGTGATTCTTGATGCTAAACTATATAAAATATAAGTAATCTCAGATTTAACTACAAATTTTATTGAAGAGCAAATATGTAAAATAACAACAATCAGGAGCAGAGCTTCATGCTTTCCACAAAACAAAAGGTAGGAATAGAGCTTCAGGCTTTTATTTTCTCTTCTCATCTAAAACGCTACAAACTGCCAGACATGAAAGATTAAACAACACTTTGACCTTTGGTGATCGGGACAGACAGCAGCGTTTCAAAGCAAAGTCCGGACATAAATAAATCATTTCAGCTGCCATTAATCCAGTTCTATAAAAAAGATAAACTATATCCTGCACTTCACTGACCTGTAAGCTTGTGTTAAATAGCAGCAAAGACTGGATATTGAGTCAGATTAGGATAAAAAGAGGATTTCTTAAAGTTCACCACAAAATAAAGCCAAGAGATAAAAATATAAATGATGTATTTTACTATAAAGATTAAAAATCTTATTATGGTTTAGGTATTTATTAATTTATTCATTAGCAGACTAAGCTAGAATGAGCTACTAGGAGACTATTCTCTATAAGGCAATATATGATATATATGAGCATACATACATAAATTAGTGAAAGGTGTTTGTAATGTATTAGTTTGAGAGCAGTTATGCAAACATATTAGTGAAGCTATTTATTTTTCAGATGGTTTCATGATTAGAAAAGATGGTACTATAAGGTGTAAAAAGCATGGGGAAGGAGTAGAAACTACTCTTCAGAAACCTGTATGTTTATGACCAAGTGTGCAGCAGTGTGATGCCTTCACACCGCAGGAGGTTTTCCAAATTGGCTGCATTCCTGCACGACTTGAACAGTGGAGGTCATGATGAATCCGTGGCCTTTGTTTTGGTGTGATTAGGATCTCCAGCCAGAGAAACTCAGGTCTTGATCAGGGATAGAACCAGACTGATATCAAATGACTCAACTAACAGACCAATTAATAGGAATAAAACAGGAAATAAATAGAAGATTACTATTAAAAGTCCTGCAGCCCTAGAGAAATCCTTACAACATAACAGCTACATGATTTTCATAGCTCTTCCGACGCACCCAGAACCCTCATAGCATTGGATGAACACCTGTTTATTGTGTAAACCACAGTCAGGCTAACAGCTGCAGTATATCTGCATGATTACAGTCTGCATTCCTGACCCCATCAGATGTGTTCATCTCCTCAGCTCAGCACGTCTAAAGCCATGCTTTATATGTGTACTTTAACCTTGTCCATCAGTCGCCATCCTGACAAGTAGTGCTGCTACTTTGAATGTAGCTGGTGCACACGTGTAGCAAACGTAGACATAAAGAGAGCACTGAAAGACAGCTAATACTCTGAATAAAACGTTAATTATTTGTGGTTTCTCTAATTGTCCTTTAAAAAACAGGACACAACCTTCCTGTGTATGGCAGTAATGGGTAGCACCTAAAATGGTGTCATTGACTCAGGGTGAGAGAGGCTGGACTGAAAAAACATTTTCAGATTTTGAAAAAAAGTCACATTTTTGCAGCAATACAACAAACAGCTCCGTTCATTTATGCTTTGCCAACAGGGTACAGTGGTGGAGGGAGATGAGTGTTTGGATTCATTTATCACAGGAATGGCACTAGGATATACAATTAGGTTTGGTTGGGAGGCAGTTGCACAAACAAATAGACAATAAGTAGAACTGAGAAGCTAAAGATGCTTCTAGTTCAACTGGAGTAACGAAGATCTACTTTAAGGATCTCAGGGAATATTCCCTTATTTAGCATTTGGGGGGTAAATTAGAGATGCATGCCTGAGATGGTTTAGAGCAGGCTTCCCCAATCTCGGTCCTCGAGGGCCGGTGTCCTGCAGCTTTTAGAGGTTTCCCTGGTTCAGAACAGCTGATTCTTATGACTGCAGTTCAGCAAAAGGCTGTTAATCACCTGTCACTGAAAATCAGCTGTGCTGAAGCAG
>JAUZNJ010030161.1:0-34703 GCA_034780135.1 Jordanella pulchra
CCACTAATCTATCCATGTCCATGTTTGTTTGTTTTCTTTCTTACAGGGCATCAAAAGTATTTTGCCAGAGTGTTAAATAAATTAAATCATGTCTTGAAATTCCCTATTTGTTTCATCAACAGTTTCTAATTAAAGTATTCCCACCCCTCTAATTTTCCACAGTGAGCCTCCGTCAGCATTGTTGCTGTAGAAGCTGAAAGAATTTCAAGCTGTTTTTTTTTATCTATCCACAGAATCCCTAATCAATGAGATCCAGACTTTGACTAGGCCGTTCTAGAGTATAGGTATGCTTTGATCTAAACCAGGGGTCTCAGGTTCCAGTCAGTGTCTCTGAACCAAAGAGCTGAACTTCCTCCTTATCATTCAGTCCAAGACTGACGACCCGAGTCATCAGTAGCAGTTATTTCTTGGTATTTCTATGAAAAAAAAAACTCCAATAGAATGTTAATGAACGTTTTTGTGAAGTTAAATTGTTGTAAAAAAGATCAAGCAGATAAATACTTTCATAAGATAATGTTTTATAGCCTTTTTTGTTAAAAGCTATCAGTCCAAATGAAGCAACTTAACATTTCTGTAGCTGATTCTACAAAAAGACTGTAAAATGAAACCTTTTCATACAAAAATGTACGTTGGTACCAACTAAACGCATTTTAAGAAGGCAGCTGGACAATGTACTTTTACATATGGTGAAAAAATTGCCATTTTAAAGAAAATAAATCTACAACAACTTAAAACTTCCCAGCAGATGTAAGAAATTTTTGGGGGGAGAAAATGAATGAAAAAGGAGAAGATTTACAACTTACACAATTATTTTGGACTTAAAAGAGAAGGTAGCCTCCATTCACGGTCAATACTAAACGCCGAGACTGATAAGGCAGCGACTGTTTCTAAAAAATAACTCATCAGCTGTTATGTCTAATTTCTATAAATGTAATATTTGAAGAAAATGTTAAATATATGACATTTAATTCTACAGTGTCCTTTCTGATGCTGAGCAAACTCAGATTTACTTGATCTTAATGGTTTTTTTCCTCCAACTGTTTGAGTAATGACACCAATTGGACACAAGAGGGAGCTGGTGGCCTAAGGTCTGTGCAGAGTGTCCGGAGTATTTTGCTTGAAGGAAGATTGTTTCTGCAGAGACTGGCCTAAAAAAATAACTAAAAAAAAAAAAAGAGTGAACTTAGCTGCAGAGTATAAAACCTGCAGCAAAGCACAGATCGATCCCATGGTGTTTTTTCCTCCAGCTGGTTTCATATGTGGTTCCTCTAAAGCAGGCCCTCATATCTGGCCCTTGAGATCAGTTGTCTTGCTCCTTTTAGATGCATCTCTACTTCCACACCTGAATAGCATTGTTCAATTATCTCCTCGGTATGCAGACAGAGTCCTGCTAATGACCTGATTGTTTGACTCAGGTGTGTTAAAGCAGAGACGCATCTAAAAGGTGCAGGACACCGGCCCTCGAGGACTCTAATTGAGGAAGCCTGCTTTAAAGTAAAGCTCTTCTGGTGTCCCATCATCATCATCATCATCATCCGCCGTCTAATTAGCAGCAGATAATAGTTCTCCTTAATCACGAACCTGCTTTCAGCATGAGGGATTAAATACAGTATTGGTAAAATAATAATCCGTGTGTGTTTTTAATATTCCAGAGCTGAGCTTTTATTCAAAGGAAACTCAAATGAACAAAATTACTTTTTTGCCAGAAATTATGAATAGATAGAATCTGGGAAATTATTCAAGACACTGTCTGATACTGGGGTCTTTAATTAGGTCTCAAAGTGCCTCTTCTGCAGAGAAAATCTATTTTATATATATAATGTGACAGAAAAAAAACAACTTTATTGTTGCACTTAACAGTTCCTGTTAAATAAACGTAACTGAAGCTTAGTTTGGTTTTTTCCATTATTCTTTACTTGTTTAAAGTGACTCACAACTTCTGATCCGTAACTCCCTTTTGTAAAAAGTGGCAGATGCAGAAATTCTTGTTTGGAAAAAGGAAAAACAAGAGAACATACTGTTCATGTGGGGCAGGAAATTGCTGCAAAAAATAGCAACCCACCTAAACGTGCCCATATTTACGATCAGAGCAGCAATTAAAGACTAACACAGACAAGACTGGATGGAGATCTGGTTTTATTTCACCACCATCAACTGTGAGGATGAGGGTAAAGGAAAAAGAAAAAAAATCTCCAAAACATATGAAAGAACTGCAGCAAAAAGTAGCATAAGCCTCTTAGTTTATAGGATTTCTTGCTTAAGTAGCTTTGTTCAGACTGAGCTTTTCAGCGACAAACACTCTGATATATTTGGAATCAAAGGGCAAATTTGTTGGAAAGTACTTGCTGCACATTGGAGGATCCGTGATGCTGTGGGCTCCTTCTCTTCCAAAGGCTTTGGAGAAACTTGTGAAGGTGCATGACAGAATATTTTTATGAAAAAACAAGTCAATCCAGAGTCTTGATCAGAATCATCAACCCCAATTCACACAGAAATGAAAGTCTGTTTCCTATTATTGCTATCAGGCCTAAATCCTACAGAAATCCTCGGCTCCAGCTCATTCAATACATGTAGTCAAAAGAAACATTTTACAGCCTGTGCTGAGATCATCTCTGTTTAAGAAAAAGCCTTTAGAGTCTAAACTATTTCCTCCAATTTCTTCCAGCATCGAGCTGTTATTATGATTAAAGAAACATTCTATAATCAGAGATTCTCAGACAAATGGTGGCATAACAAACAGCAATTTCCCGGTTCACTTACCCTTTCCAGGCTGCGTGATAACGAGTCTGAAGGAGACGTAGTTCCAGGAAAGACGGGAGAAAGTCTGGAGTGTTTAGAAAATAACCGAAAGCTCCTGGCTCCTGTTTAGGAAAGATCTGAACAACAGAGACTTTTAAGAGTGGACGGTGATACGCAAAAACACTTCTTAATTATCACGGTTAACAGGTACGAAAACAGTCGCTGTAAAGCCAGGTGAACATTTTGGTTTTTTTCAAACAGGCCGTTTCTGCAAGTTTTGGTTTGATTAACTGATTTAAACAAAATGTGGAGGTTATAAAATACTCAAAGTAGGAAGAAAGAACAGTTTAATCTGAAGTTCTTTGACGATATTTATGCTGGAACATCTTTCTCTTAAATGCATGTTGGATTTTCATCAGAGGAAAACTGAATGTTTGACATCCTGTTTCCTAGTAATAGGATTCATTCCCACAGGACATCATGCTGTGACGCCTTCTTGTTCTCATCTGGGTGTAAATCTAGGGTTAAAAATCCCAATTCCTGCTTGAAGAAAAACAATCATTATTTCTGTATTAGTGAGAATCGGGAGAGGTAGATCTGCTTTCATCAGCTATGCTTTGTTTTTGCCATACAGAAGAGCAGCTCCTACAGTTTTTTCCATCTGGGTGGAAAACTTTGTTGTGCTTCCAGGCTCAGTTTGAACCACAAATAAACGCATCAATACAGCCCAAAAATCCAGGTTTTCCATATAAACAGCCAGGATCCATGATCTTCTTCAGATGTGGATGAATTAATGCTTTACATCACAGACTTTAAGCTGTTTGGTGTGAAGGAAGCAGATCAGACCCAGAGGATGATGCTTCCTTTTATTACCCTCACAAATTATCTCTCTATAGAGTTTAATTTGCAATGATCAACATTGTCAGATACATTTTTGTTGGCCCATAATGCACTTCAATTAAGAGCCAAAACAAAACCAGCTCAGAGATAAAATCTATCAAAGCTACAATAGAAAGAAGCCATTTGAACCTTTTTTTAAAAAAAACGGCATCATGTGCTTAAAATGTTTAATGTTCTTTTTTTCTAGATAATCTATCATGGGCAGTCAGAGCACTGGTTCATCTTGTTCCACCTGAAACATCTTCAGACACACTTCAGAATAAAGTCTGTTAGTAAATATGAGTTAAAATAAATAAATCTTGAATTGCATTAGCATAATCTGGAATTAGAAAATGTGTAAAATCCAGGATTTAATCAGAATTTGTTCAGAAGGAAAAAAAAAGGGAATTTTAAAAAGTGTTTACTTGTGCAGTAATTAATGTACTGTTTTTAAATGGGAAATACATCTTGTTCAAATAAGGTGCGAACTTTTGCAGGAAATTAAATAATCTGTGTTTACATTTAGAGTCAATAATAGACTAAAGAAAGAATCAAAACTGGGATTTCTATTTTCTGTCACCATAAACAAACAATAATAACCAATAATAAGTCGATTATTTTTCTTTAAGCTGCTGCTAAAAAAAGATGTTTTTTTTAGGATTTTAATGTATCAGCAGCTGCTCTATCAAAACACATGGGGGATGCAGCATAAAAGAAAAACAACAAAAATCTATGAGAACAACAAAAACGTGTGAAGCTAATTCTATCTGCAGATGGATAGACTGTCAGGGACATTCAGATCTGCAGCAGCTCCTCACCTTCATGCATCTATTAATGAGGACACCTGGTTCCATGCATCCGGGTGGCTCTCATCGTTAGTGACCTTCCCTAACCGCCATAGATAGGATCACATCAACATTGCTCAGAGCTGAAGTTGCACAGAGTTGCTGAACTTCAGGTTAATCAATAAGAAGCTTCCTGTTGATGATAAACCAGTTAAAAGAAAACACCCTTCCAAATATTTCATCACATTCAGGATCTGCAGTGTTTGCAGAGAGATTGTGTGGTGAACCAGCATTTAGTGTTGCATCAGTAAACTGTGTGTTTGTGTGCATTCATGCAACATCCGACTGTTTCATTCCCCCTGAACGCACCATTAGGCTTGTGGTTCATGTCATTAAGGTTGACCTCTGTCACATTTCAGCCTGAACCCGTTCAGCTGCATCACATCCTCATGTGTTGGAGACGCCATCAATCTATGGGGATAGCTTTAGTCTGATGAATTATAAAATATGTTCATCAAGAACTAAACTAATAGTTTGATTATTAACTTTAGTGCCTAACAAACAATTTAACTCAAAGACCAGAGGTTGGAGCTTCTGTGGCTGGTATAAAAAACATTTAAATAGATTGAAATATCTTCCAAAAAGTTCTGTAATTTTTAAATGTGATATTCTGAAATACATTGATCACAGAGGAAGTTTTACTTTTGCTCCTTTTGTTAATTTTTTTTTAGTCTCTGCATTTTCAGATCCTTTTATCCATCATGAATAAAAACCTCACCTACACGGAGAAAAAAACTGCAGCATTTTTAGGGAGATTCACTAAAACAACACTTTGGGCTGAGTAGAAAAAGAAGGGATTGATTGCCCACAATAGAGGCCAATAATGTAGAAAAACAAAGGAGTATTATCGGAGGGAAAAAACGAGACACTGAACTCATCATTAGAAATAAACTGATGGCTGCTTGGCCTTCCTGAATCACTCAACAGAACCTCAGGCCTTCCTACACCATGCATTTATACTCCACCACAGAAAATTATTCAAAAGGATCCAACTAAGGAATGAATGCAAACACTGTACACTACAACTTTTAAGCATTATAAAGCTGAGAGCAATTTAAAATGAATTATAAATCCCTTTTCCTGGCCTGTTTGTTGTAGGATTCCTGTTTTTATTTAACCAGGATAGAGATTAAAACTCTTTTTTTTAGTTGAGTCATGGCCAAGAGGGAGCGATGCATAAAACATGGTACATTATTAAAGAAAAACAACAGCTTGTTTTGTTTAAAAAAAAAATAACTCCAAACAAAACCTCAGATGTTTTTACGGATTTGGGTTTCTCACATTTTTGCTTTATTCATTTGTGTCTTAGAGTCTCCTTTTGGTTAAAAAGTGGATGTTAATGATTCTCTTTTATGATCAAATTAAGTCACAACAAAGAATTTAGTTTGTAAACGATGAAAACATTTTGTTTAGCTTCCCTTTTTATTTGAATATTTTAATTTTTCTCTATATTTTTTGAATAATGTTAAAGTGAAAAACAAAATTTAAAAAAATGGCTTTAAGTCAACTTTTTTGTATTGTGATCAAAGGGCTGCACAAAATCCCTTTGAGGAGTGTAAATGGCCCACATGCCACACTTTGATCACCCCTGCTCTAAGCCACAATCATCAAAATGAACAAAAAATACACAACGGTTCTGTCACTTTGTGTCTAATGAGATGAACAAGGTTTGATTTTTCAACAATTCATCCCCAAACAAAATGAAATATCAGCACATCTGCTGTGTTTTGTTTAGGGGAAAGTTTAGGAAGTTTTTATACGACAATTGCAGATTCATTTTGGACCCTTTGCTTCAGAACTAATTTGACTTTTCCAATTTTACCAGACTAAGTCAAGTAAATGTTCTAAAACCTCACTGTTTCCTCTTTAATAAACATCGATCTTTTCAAGTGTTTATCTCTGAAGGGATCCCTAATTTAGATATTTATCTGCACTACATAAAACGTCTCATAGCCGTGTTTTCTTTCTGTGATAACAGAAGCAGATCCTCGGATCTCCGAGGATTCTGGGTGAAGCTGCAATGATAGACTCTTTATCCACAGTCCAATGATTCCTGTAGCTCTTACCTTAAAGGCAACATTAACATATGCATTTGTGTCTGCTGGTACAATCTGAGAGAAAAGGCTTTATTTTATTTTTTGTGTGCCTTTATAAAAGTTAAATTTGACTGCTTAACAGTAATGGTCAGCATTAAATTTGGGGTGAAACCTGTAAAACACAGAAGGTGGCAGGATCATGTCTCCTGGGTGTTTTGTTTTTTTAAGGTGGGATGGGGAAACAACAGTTTGTAGAAATATTGATTTCAATTCTGCCAGGAACATTGTCACGCCGCTTTGTTTGTCAGAAAATGGCTCAAAGATGATTAAAATCAACCCTGATCTCAGTTCCAGAGATGGTTTTTTTTTAGGTGGCGCTGATAAGGTGGAGCAAAGCGGCCTTAAAAACACCCGATTCATTCCCACTAATTCTGTGTGGAGAAATGAGCCTAAATCCCAGTCAACTTCCAAGAGCGAATCTTAAATTAGTTTGAAATTGTCAACTTGTAGAAAAAAAAATATATTATATTGGACGCTGCCAACAAATATTTGATATTAAAATAAAATATCTTATCATTTCTTAGACAGTGCAGAAAGAGTTTCCCAATGAAAGCTGTGTAAAGGTCATCGATCAGTAATGCTGTGAACTGAAAATGTTCACATCTTTACTTTGGATGAACTCAGGCCTGGAAACCAGATTTTTCCTGTGAGTGTTTGAAATGTCAAAGATTCCTCTGAACGTGTCACTAAAGGAGGAGGAACCTACCGCAGGATGACTTCACTTCTGTGAAAACTGTCAGCTGAGCCCTTCCAGTGAAGACTCGCTCATCCAGCTCAATTATTTATCCCCTGCACACGACGTTTTGTTGCTCCGAGGACCTTATGAGGAGCATTTTCCTACGACATCCAGAGAGGTGAAACAAGAGCTAACAGGAGCAGGGATTCACATTCCTGCTGAGTCGACACACACACACCGTCACATCACCGGTGGAGGCTCTCCTGACATCCCAGTGAGGAATGTGTGGTTCAGCCTTTGTCCACACACAACCACCCACCACCCCCGCTAATAACCAGGATCAATATGACCTCAGAGGTGCTGCTGTTTCAAATGTGGCTGACGCTGCTGGCTCTTTGCGCTCTGAGGAACCTGCAGGACCTTCGCTGACCTACACCAGGATTCCAAGAATCGGTTCTTTAAGATGATCATCATCTTCACAACCTCTTTACATTTTTTCTCATTTAAGGCCTTAAACTGTATCGTATTTCTTTGAGTTTATTGCATAATACTGCTGATTTGTGCATTTAAAATACTTTAAAATACTATTGCAAAATATTTGCTGCATCATCCAGCAGCTTCGCGTATAAAGTCACCAAGAATTTTACTTCTTCTTTAAAAAATAGCTGAAGCTCAGTCAGAATGTACGACGATTAAAACCAAATATCAAGCCTTGTCCTATTTGGACTTTGACTAGGCCATTCCAACACAAATTTGCAATACTTTGATTCAAACCATGTGGCTGCAGCTCTGGTTGTATGTTTAGGGCCGCTGCCTTGTTAAACATCGACCTTCATGTTGTTTTTTAGGTTATCTGGAGCTTCAAACTGGTTTTCATCTCATGCTTATCTCCATTCACCTTCCCATCTAATCAGCTTCCCTGTTCCTGCAGAGCGTAAAGCACCCCCCATAGCATAGTACTGCCACCACCATGTTTCACTGTAGGAATGCTGTATTCTCTCCACACACAAAATAAGTTGATCATTTAGATTTTGGACTCATCTAACCAGAGTACCCTCTCGCACAGCAGAGTTTTAGGAGTTTTAAACTTGGCTTCGGAGAGTTCTGTTTTTTTAAAAACCTTTGAAGGTGTCAAACTTTAAAAAGCTATCATAACAAAAGATCAGAATCTAAAGCATCCAGATTATGCCCTATTTGTCCTTCTTCTGTATGTTGATTTTTAAGCTAATTAATGAATAATTAGCATACTGAAGTGAAAGCATTGCTTTTAATCTCTTAGATTAAACAGTTGTTTTATCGTATTTGTCACGAATCCAACAAGAAATCACACATTTGTGACAGACTGCTGTTAATAAAAGATCTAAAGATCCAATTCAAAATGCTCTCAGCTCAGTTTTCCCTTCAGGGTGTTTATTAAGGTCAGATTTAAACAGTTCAACACAAAAAATGTTCATTTCTCTGAGAAAGATAGGGTAAGAAGGCAGAAAAGAGAATCAAAAGTTTAAAACCTCTGCAGAAAGAAAGTATGCATTTAAATTTGACAAGAGAAAACAAAATAATTCAAGAATTTTGCACAGAAATGTGTCGCTTGCTGTGCCTCTGGTAACAGATCTCAGTCTAAGTATTTTTCATCATCTACCTAATGTATTCTTTCGTGCCATGAGTCATTCAGCTTGAATAACAGTAATTTCCGGAGTCCTGTTTGCACTCTGCAACACTTCACTCCTACTGTTTAAGAGTCTCAGTGGAGTATAAATGAATGTGAACGCCTGCATCTGTTTAAACAACAGGGTGAGAGTTTGAAAATGTCAACAAACTCCTCAAACACAGAGAATCGCAGGGACGACCTCATCGTCAGGAAGAGGGTTTCCTGTATGCAAATGTAAAAAAGAGGGCTGAAACTCAAACCTCATGCACACCAACACCATCATTGCCTTCATTAGAGTCACAGTTACATCTTTTTTTCCTCATCTGAGCTCATTTTCTATTACTGAATTTGATTCGAGGTGGAAAGGATAATGACAACTATGAGGCAGACCATTATAAAGCTCCACTCACACCCAGACTTCAGACTTCTTTTTTTTTTAAGCATTTCAGTGGTTGTTAGTTTTGGACGTTCCTCTCTGGAGTTAAACGATTAAGCAGATCTTAACTAGCTCTTGTGTCCTCCTTTGATCCTCCACAAGTTTGTGTACTTCTATGTAGAGGTGGGGGAGTAACTAGTTACATTTACTCAGTTCTACTGAGCCGTGCTTCTTACTTTGACCTGAGTAAAATTCTTGACTACTGTGTTCTGTGAAGAATTTGAACTATTCCAAGATTGAGTGAATGATACATATCATAAGTGGAAGTTCTTTATCCTGTCCTAAAATATTTACAGTTCTCACTGAGAATTGGTTTTCAAAGTTTTCTGTGGAAAAAAAGGGTAAAAGTATTTCCTCTGTTTGTATTTGTTCTTTTATATTAATGACATTTGTATTCTTTATACATTTGAGTCTTTAAACACCAGAACCTGCATCATTTTTAAACATTAAATCAGATGTTAGTTTGCAACAATTACTCAATAATCAAGCAGCATTTTTACTAAATGGTGCTTTCAGTTGTTTTTGTTTTGGGGATTTTGACCGTTGGGCCGTTTTGGATACTCCTTAACTTTAAAGAAATGTCTTTAAATGTTTGTGTTAAACTCCAGGTTAGAGTCAGGGTGAGATTTCAATCAGGGATGTGTGTATGTGTGTGTGTATCCTTGGCCAGCAAAGTGCTGACCCAGTTTTCCTGCTTTGGGTTGGCATCACCTGCAAACAGCAAGCTGGCTGCACAGAGACTCATTCACTGCCCTGCAAACATTCACTGGCCAAGTCTCTGAAACGTGACTGTGTGCCACACACTCATCTGTGTTTTTGCTTCTGTAATGTGTGTGTGGGTGTGTGTAGATGTGTGAGTCCCCGTCAGACGTCAGGAGCATGACTCTATCCTGCACATTTCAGCCAAAATAAACAATCGAACGCACACACAAAACCTAACAACAGGGGTTCAAAATAAGCAGCATTGCACACCATGTGTTGACGTTATCTTTAAGGCTTGAATGGAAACGTATCTCTGTGGAAAATGTTAATTTTGGCTTTTGCGTGTTAGTGTGATTACATTTATAGAGGTCTGTGTATGTTTCTGTCTTTGTATTCATGCTGGAACACTTGCTGAATGAGTTTATCAGTCATTCAGCCATTTATAAACAAATGTCACAAAGTTAAATTGGGCCCTCTTAAAAACATATTTGGATCAAGATAAAGCAGGAAGAATCAGAAAATATCATTTATTTGTGGATAAAGTAGAAAATATTGAAATGAAGCTGAAATCATCTCATTATTCCATATAGCACCAGTTCATAGCAAAACAGTTCATTCAAATCATGCAGACATACTGATAAAATATTTTCTATCTAAGGTAAGACATTGGATTGCATCACATGATTGCAAATTTACTCCTCATGGGTTAGTGTGGGACAACAATGGACAGCCCCCTTGATTGTGTTATTGATTTGGCAGCAATCCCCTCATTCCAGACATGCATGGAGCAACAGTGGAAAACAAAACTCGACTTTAAGAGGTTGAAACTTCCCAGAGAATCAGAATAGGTGTTCATTTTTTGTCAGGACTGAGTGGAGGTTTGAGCAGGTACACAAAAGGAACATAGAAGCACTGATCTTAGTTACAGAGAGCAAGATGTACTGAGTGATTGCTGTAGCTTAATGTAGAGTTTAATTGTATATTTTGAATATTTGTAAGCAACTGGTGTATATGTCAGTGCCTATGTAAATAATGTCTATTCATAAGAATGTTCAATAGCAGGTGTGAGGAGCCACAGACCTGTCCCCCAGAACCCTAAGCAGACAGAAGAGATTGAAGTCCCAGACAGCCAACGCCAAAGGGCCCCCAGCGCCTCCAACCCTAGTCCATTAAAAAAGGGGAAGAGAGAAGAAGGGATTACAGCTACGGTGTAGAACCCCCAGGGAGCAGCAGTGACAAGCCCGCAGCCCAGAAGCCCACATGGGGCCTAGATCCCAACAAGCAACCACCGACTGTCAGTCGGCACATGTCGAATTACCCAGATCTGGACAACAAAAGCTCTGTTATAAATACTGTTTTATTATTTTTCATCAATATTTTCAGATATTTTGAAAGATCTTGCTTTGTGTTTGGATAACCAACCATTCTTTGAAAGAAGGAACTGCTCTATATCTAAAAACAAGAATAATGTCTAGGTAAATTCAGATTTAAGTCAAATATTTTTAAAATGACTTTAAAGACAAAAGGAAAATAAATAACAAGGGTATATCATTTAAGTAGTGATGAAGACCAAGCCTGACCAAGAAGAGTCCCTTAAATATTTTTTCTAGAAGCTTGCAAGCCTTCCCTATAGACATCTTTTGGTGTCCAGCTCTTGTTTCATTTATGTTGATATATGAAGTTCATGGAGCACTTCATTTTAAAACAAAGACTCCGAATACAAATACATGTCATAGTAGCTTCACTCAATTCAAGCTTGTGGATGTAAGCAGATGAAGGATATGAAGTGATACTCGGTGTGAGTCATCACAGCTTCTGGCACCAATCAGACTATATTTATATGTAATATAAAGCAGATTAAAGTTCTCCAGAGGAAGCTAGGAGGCCATAGCTAAAAACTGACGAGCAGATCTGGGTCAGATGACTGTAGTGTGAACCGTCATAGTGTTTTTATCCTTGTTTGACTCTGCAAGGCTTTAAACCTTCCAGGTATCAGTTGATCCTTCTATGAAGCAGCGTCTTCCAAGAACCTCCTAAACTTTTGGCCAAACAGGAACCTGCAACTTGACTAGCTGGGTCTAATTTCACTGATGTTTGAGAGAGATACGCGCAAACTCTCTGTTAAATTATTGACATTTATCCACACCCTTCGCCTAGTTGTGGTTGTACTACCAGTTTATTTAAAGCCATAGTGAATATTTGCCTTTATTGCCCTTTGAGCAAAGCCCTGATGCTCATCATAACATAAGTAGAAATAGTTATGGATTTATATATGATGACCTCCAGTAGAAAAAGGCCCAGTGTGAACTGTCATCTGACTTGACTGACTGGGGGTTTGAACGGACAGAGCAGACACACAGAAGCTTTATTTCAGAAGTACTTTCTATGAGTACTTTATAACTGAGAGAAAAGAAAAGGGTAAGGACAGTTTTAGCTCCTTTGGTGGGTTCACCAGCCAAGCAGAGAGCTTTAAGCCTAGAAGATGGAAGAGAGCATATATAGTTGGTTGTCTTAGAGAGACAGAATTGACCGCTAAATCAGTTATATAGTAGGAGAATATGAAATCACCAGCAGCTTGGACGATACCCTCCCTTCCAGCTAAACAAAAGGCCAGGCCAGATATAGCTATAAGAAGAGCATAAGAACATAAACTTAAAACATGCACACATGGATACAGTAAATATGTCCAGAAGACAATAAAAATTAAAGCGGAATATCATCAGTATAAAAAGTAATAGAGTTTACGCTAAGAAAACAAACTGCCCTCAATAAATGGTTACATTTACTAAGCGAAAGGTCTAAAAAAAACTTAACGAAGTAAAAAGGTTAAACTTAGACCTTTCTCTGGGTACTCTGGTTCTCCCAGATCAGCAAAAACGATTGTTGGAATAAACAAGGACTTTAAATGAGAGCTTTATGTTGTATTTCGTTTAGCTTAGTTTTATTTCACATGGTTGAAAATCTTGTATTGATTTACTGTTTCTCTTGAACTTATGCAAATGAACACCTACACACCAATTCACTTTTCACGTCAGCGTCGGCGTTGAAAGTGGGTCAGATAGCTGCAGAGAGTGGGGATGTTCTCCGAGGACCCACCTCTTCACAGTCCCAGTGGGGCGTTGAAACCTGCCTTTTATCAGAATCCTAGACCAACTGTTTTTTTCTTTTTTAACATCGGGGCTTTCATTTAGAAAATCGTTATATAAAACTCGTTATTTTTGTTTTTTTTTTATCACCCATCTGGCTTCATAGCATAAAAAATGTGTTATTTATGATTTGCTTATTTGAGTTTGAAATTTGTTCTTACAGCCTGAAGAGCATCCATGTAACCATAAAGCCTCACTGTGGGAGTCAGTTTACTGAAAGAACACAGAGCGCCTTCAGCCACAGAGACTAAATAATCATTTTTTTGTTTTTCTCATTTTATTCAGGACTCTAATCAGACAACAGTCATTTATCCTTCAGGAATTTCTATTTTTATTTTCTGATTAAAACATTACCAGTAGTTCAAAAGAAGCACTAGTCAGAGGGAAGATTAATTGTTTTAACAATATTGTTTTTATTTTACAACTGCAAAAAAAAAAATGAAGTCAAAGTCTATTTCTCTTGAGAATTGTATTTTTCTTGGATTGAGCAGGTAAGTGAGACACTTTGCCAATGGAATAAGATAATTTACTTTCAAAATAAGAAAAAAAAAAACAGCTGCAGTCTCTAATTTCAAGTGCATAATATCTAATTATCTTATTTTAAGGGTTAAAATACTAATTTAACTGGCAGATCATCTTAGTTATCTACTCAAATTAAAGGTAAATACACTTATTTTAAGGTATTTTTACTCATTCTTTCAGTGTAACTTTTACACAACTTCCATTTATGTGCATAAGATTGCCATCAAAATAAATACAGATGGAGCTACATTCAACCTTGTCTGGAAAATTATTAAAAAGTATTTAAAGAGTCATTTTCTTTTCTTCTTATTCATTCTTAAATTAAACTCATAAGGATTTATCTTATAAAGATTAATAGCAGGGCGACTTGAGTGAGAGCTGAGACAGCTCCAAACCCAAACTGTCAAAATAAGCAATGATTCATCTTTTAAATATTATTTGAAATGATGCAACTAAAAGTGAGAGCTTCAATTTGAAAGCTGAAGTTGTGGTTAGCTATGATCAAAATAAATAGACTCCAGCTGTGCAGCAGCTTGTAGCCAATCAAGAAATTAAATATGTGCCTTTTATCACATTGCAACATAAAGATTAATTTCCCATGATTGCATATAATCGACCCACACAAACTAATATAATTGTAAAGTATGGGATTAACTTTCTTTTTTTACTTTGGTCTCCCCTAATAAAACCAGGCAATTTGTTCTTATAACAGTAAAAATGTTTGCACATCACAAATCTGACCAATACAGTGGAGAGGTAAGATGTTCAGAAAAAAATACCTTACAAACACGTGGAAGAAGATGCTCTATTAAGATGAAGCCAAAACTGAATTTCTGTTTTTAACAGAACAATTGCTTTAAACTTAAAGCCAAACCTGTCAGCTAATAGATTTCCATAAAACCAGGTTGAGGTGTTAAAGTTTGTCTAAGACTATCTAAGATTACTCTATCTGCTCCAACCTTAAATGTTATGTTTATATTTTTTTTACATCTGTTTCTTTGACATTGGATTTACTCATTTTGAAAGGTTGTTTTGAAGTTTTAGTGTTTTAAAGGTGAAATTATAATGAAGTTATTTTTTCTGCATGTCTTTGTAAGTAGATGCACTAGAAAGGATCGTTTATGATGTTTTGGTGTAATACACACCCTGTCTTTGCTTTCTCTTCATTTGTTTTGTTTTTTGTTTTTTTTAATTCCCCCTGACGAAGTTCATGTGTGTTTTGAAGTGCAGGGTTTGTTCATCACAGAAGCTTCGGTGGAAATGCTGCAGCACTCTGCTGAATATTACTGCTTGTGGACATGAAATAAGCTGAGCTACACTCCAGCGTGTTTTTCTCTCTGTATAACGTTACACATGAACCTCTGTCCTCCTTCGATGGCATCAAGGCCAGTGGGAGTGGGCCTGGTGGGTAGAGTGGTCAGGAATTGAGAAGACAGAAAGGCTTGTTCGAATAGAGCCATACTCGTCTGTGTGGTTTCACGCAGAGCTTATGTTGGTATATGTCAATCTCTTACATGCAGACATAGAATATTTCCTTCCTTCGTTCCCACAATCCTCCCCCCCCCAATCTGTCCCGTCTTACCTGAATTCATCTCTAAGGTTTCAGCTGTATTTTGCCACGGTTAACTACTATTTACCTTCCTTTCATGCAGTAATTTAGGTGCATGTTTTAGCTCTGCAACGTGTGCCTATACCATAATTACTACAGCAGGTTTTACGTACAAACATCATGAATTAGGTCAAATATTTTTCCTCTGGTTACAGAAGCCTGGACTGTTTATGGTGCAGAGGAAACCTAGGATTACATTTTGCTTTTCTTAATTAGGTCTGCTAACTCCTGGGATTGCAGAGTTGTTGCTTTATTCCTACTTTGAAGAGCAGCTAAAAGGCCTTACTGAATGATTTTAGATGTAAGCTACAAAGTCAGAGTTTGCAAAGGATGACAAACATTCACGTTCCGTCCAAAGAGCCTGACTAATCTGGCTGATTTTTTTACATCTAGAAGTTTATGAATTAACTTGATTTTTAATTAGACTTTATTGCATACATATCTTTCCTTCCACCTCACATTTAAGTGTTGTTTGATGTTGGCCTGTCCCATAATATTAAAATGAAATATATCTAAGTTTATTGTTATAACACGGCTCATTGTGACAAGAACAATAAGTATCTCTGCTTTGGCTTTTCCTCGGCATTTTGCTTCAGATTTTCCAACAGTCTTATTATTTGCAGCTTTACTCAGGTTCTCCTTCTCAGACAATAAGGGTCCCTGAGGACAGGGGGAAATGAGAAGCTTCAAATCCAGGTCATGCACTGACTGCGGCTTTGAACACCCAAAGATATTTGATCAGGAGCCACAGCCTCGACTGACTTCTGCTTTTTGTCTCACATGTGAAGAGGACGGGTTTTTATCTTTTATTTCCATGGGAATTAGCTTTTGCTTGCTCAAAACATTCCTCTTTGAGAACCTGAGCCCTATACGATACAGAGTCCCGTCTCCAGGAGGCCGAGACTGACAGGTTCTCCAGCTTCACTGTTGTAGGATTACCTGGTGAACCAACAGGGAATCAAACTGGAGATCTGCAATGATAAAAGCAGTTTAGCAGAGAAACTTCTTGGGTACATGGTCTAGGGTTGTTGCAAAACTAACAAACAACTGATTGATTTCCCCTCTTCAGGCCGTTCGTTAAAAGCTACGTTCAATGAGTCAAGAGGCTGATTATCCATCAACAGTGAGAAAATCTCTCTCTTTGCGCTGACATTAAAAAACATACCAGACTGATTATGGTTCAGATGTTTAAACAAGTCTGTCTGTTCCTTGTCTCTCCTCTGCTGGAGTTTTTCTTTTCCTTTCTCTCCAAGCACTCTTTGATTCTGTTACCAAGCAACAGCTGCTCTGTCTCTCCCTTTCCTTTCCCTCCCAGCATCCAGCGAGTTGCTGTCATCAGAGGTAAGAGACTGATCAAAAACAAACAGCTCCTTCTCTTAATAAGTAAAAGAGAATTGTCCTCAACTTCCCCCTACGTAGTCCGACTGCTGCTTTGGATGATACATCTGTTTCTGTGTTAATTTAGCCCTATGTTTTGGACCCAGTAATATCCCCTTTTTGAAATTCCCCAGATGTTTATTTAAATGTTCCGGTGTCTCATAATTTTCTGACAGAAACCGGTCCATAGCAGATTCTTCACCATACGAGCCAGAAGGCACGAGGTGCTATTCCACGTTTCACCCATCTGGAGTGCTTTGGGGTTTTTTTGTGGCGCTGATGGCCTTTATTTTGAAAGTACTCTGACAGGAAATGGGATATAGAGATATAGGGGGGAAAGATAGAGTATAGAAAAGATATCCAGAATTCAGGACTCAAAACAGGGACCAGTTTGTTAGGGAATGAGGCATCCTTACATGCGTTGCTCGCTCTGAAACTGTACCAGCATTACTCTGCTTCTCTCTTTATGGCACTGGTAGCCTTTATCATTACAGTAGTTCCAGTTGCTTGCTTTGAGTTGTTGACTTTGCAGCAACCTCTCATACCAAGCATGTATAGAGAGGGAAATCTCCCCCTTTAAGAGGAAGAACAAGGCTCATTATGAATGGCTATCTGCCACGAACCATTGAGGGATTTGAGCAGACAGACGGAAAGAATTAAATCTATGTCACAGAAAAGTAAGAGGTTTCTCTTAACTACTAAACTATTTGCATAAAAACAGAGGAATCGTTTGAATACATCAAACTAAATTTCCTCATCATTATTATTATTACTATCATATTGGTAGTAAAGCTGTTTTATTATCAGCAGTTGTTGCTTTGGTATTATAATTCTAAATAATATTTTTATGATTAGTCCTCAAAAATATTGATGTTTACAAATTAGTTTGGGGATTAAGCACCATAAAGTGTTCCAAAATGAAATGCTAATTAGACATTAAATTAGTGTAAATCAGATGCAGCTCAAAGTTTTGGCACTCACCAAAGGCGTTAAACATTTACCTACACTCAAATATGTGTATGACAATATACTTTATAATATATGACAACAACCATAGAACGTTTAACCTTTAAAAAGCATTTAAAAATGTGATACATTTTATTAGCTACGTTCATATAAACAAACAAGGTATTTGACTAACAGGGTAGAAACATTAAATATGAATATATACACATCTTTTATATGAAATGATCAGAACATAAATTGATTCAATATATGAAAAAGTCTTTGCAGAGTTTGTTTCAAAACAAAATACAGTTCCGTTAATTGCACGTGCCCGCAACCACCCGCTAATGTGCAAAGCAAACCACAAAAAGCTGTTGTTCCTTTAAAAGTGTAACATTTCTATGATATTTTTACTTTTAATTTATATTTAATACCAAAAGAGCATAACAGTATAACGTCACTTATTTCTTTTAATGTCTTGCAATGCCTTGACTTAATAAAAACACAATGTATGCTCTTATTTTGAAGGTTAGCCTGGGAGTCTCTGGTTTCCTAGCAACTGAGCTATGCTAGCTTGACGCGGCGGTGCTGTAGTCAGCCTGCAGCATCAGAGGAAAATAACAGGCTAAACAGAGTGAATTACCGCCTTGTTTGTGGAAGATGGTGGCCAAACAGAGGATCCGGATGGCCAACGAGAAACACAGCAAGAACATCACGCAGAGAGGGAACGTAGCCAAGACGCTGGTGAGCCGTTAAAGTGACAGCCGGATGCCAACATGACATGATTAGCCCAGATAGGGGACGTTCAGCCTGGTATGAGGGTGGTTATGATTCTGGTATTTGTACCAAATGTGGTTTTTGTTAATTTCATAAATTGAGGCAGACGGTTATTAGTTTAATTTTTTAGCATTGTCATGGCTTATAATAAATTAATATCAAATAATAAACGAGAAAATAATGTTGTAAAGCAGGGGTACACCTAGGGTTCTGAGGTCCTTGGGCTGAGCTCAGTTCAGAAATGTATGGCTTCATTTTTAATGTTTTTTTTTGTTGTTGTTGTTCCATGTAAAAATGCTACAGAAGAGTGTGGCCAATTCTTTGACCCTTTTTTTCTGTTTTAAATCTATGCAGGACCAAATTCCCACTTCACTGTAAAACTTAAAAATCTTATGATATGAAATTAAAACCAGCAACCAAATATGTTTTTGTATGATTTTAGTAGGATTTATTGCCATTTTTAAAACAAATGTGACAAAAATAGTTTAAAAGTAACTACACAAATGATAAATTAAGTGTCAGCAGAAGCTTATCTCATTTTCTTTTCCATATATTGGTAATAAAATGGAAGCTGTTACTTTTTTCTACATAAGGATAAACCAAAAACATCAGTAGATATATTACGGTTAAATATATAAGGCTGTTATTCTTTAGCAATGAAACAGGTGATAGACCAGGTTATAACCTGATCATATGTTTTAGTTTGGTCCACTCCCTTCCAGTGAGTGTTGCTCTTTTATCTCTGGATGATGCCTGTAATATGTAGTTGTAGTGCTTAATCACAAAGTGATTAATCCTGAATCTTATTAACTGGGAATCATAATTTTTTTATGTAAATCTAAATTTACTACTAACAATATTCATTGGTATAGAACAAATTCTTATATATCTGACTAATATTATTAAATAATATAGGACAAATTATGTGTCACTTTCTTTTGTCAGTATTTTAAATCTACTAACCCATAGACTACAATGTGTGCACTTCTTTTTTAAATTGTTTATCTTTTCTATTAACTATTTTAACTTAGTGGATATATGATGAATATAAACTCTTGCAGGAATGCATTTTTCACTATAAAATCACCAGTTTTGTCAGACAAACACTTAGAAGAATCTTTTCATTCGACATCAGCTATTAGCATTTTTAATTAGGAGTCATTTATCATCCTGCTTGCCGAACTCTTTAACTTTACCAGATTTTTTAAGCATCTTTTGTCCACAGCCTTTTTCATGTGCGAGGTTAAGGGCATGGATTCTTGCTAAGTCATAGCAGAATGCTAATTGGTAATCTCCTGCAGGTGAAGATATTCTTTTAGTAATTTGGATGTACGCTTTCACTGTGAAAAATGAAACCCTTCTTCACCTTCAGCTTTCCAAACGCCTGAAGGTTTTAGGTGAAAACTGTCTTGTATTTAGAGCTGTTCACAATCTCATCAACCATTTAAAAAAAGTTAGTTTACCTGGAAAGTTAAACCCACCGCATGGTTCTTCCACCACCATGTTTCTCTGTGGTTGTTGTGGCTGGAAATGTTCTTTCTTATGGATTCTATAGAGTATGGAGGATACGGACCAACAATTCATGACTCTTAGCAACGTCTCTGGTGTCTTTAACGCCTGTCTTTTGATAGGAGAAAATATCCAGTTTAGATAATGCCCCCCGCCCAAAAAAAAAAATAGATGTTAGAATTGAATTCAAAGCTGGTTTAATAATATTGCGGGTTTTTTTTACTGTACATGATCATTTAAAAGACAAAAATGAACCAAGTCTTGGTTGAAATGGTGCAGCGCCAGACAGCAATGTTGTTGCAGCTTTTTTAATATTTAATTGGTTTTAGTTAAATAAACAGGATGTGAAAACAAGCTTTGAAATGACTCATCATTGTTTCATTTGAATGGTTTTTTTTTTGCAAAATTTAGCAATTTTAACAGCAGGTATGCGTTTTTTGTATTCACTGTAAATTTTCCTTTAAGTTCTTTTTTTTTCTTTCATTTTAAACGTCTGAATAGATGTTGGCAGTTTGAAGGGAGGTTCAATTTGCCGCCTGTCTACCTTTTAATGTGCCCTTCCTTCTCTTTCCTCCTTCTTGTTTGTAAACTCGCCTTTTTATTTCCTTTCATTCTGCTTTTCTGTACTTTCTTCCTTTCCCTTAAACATCTCCTTCCTTTCCTGCCTCCAAGTTTTATTTCTTTCTTGTTTGTGCTCCTCTTTCCTTGTTTTCCTTTTTTTCTATTTTTACTTCCTGTTTACATCCTTTTATCCTTCTTCTCATCCCCCTTTCTTTTCTACCTTTAATTTTCTGTAATAGCTCTTATTTAGGTATCGATTCTTCTTATTTCCTTTTTGCTTCTATGAAAAACTTACATCCATCGGTGGTGAAGAAACTGTTTTTTTATTTAAATTACTATCTCCTCTCTCAGAGTTGGAGCGTCTCTTAATTCGTAGTATTTCTGTTAAAGTTGAGACAAACTGAGACTTACTTCGCCTCATCTGATACGCTCCTCTACTTCGTCTATTCAGGTCTTATGTTGTCCCATCTGTTAGACACTTTGCCTTAAGACTTTTGCACAGCCTTTATTTAAACATTTTAATCTGCTTTCCTAGGGCGGAAAATGAAAGACAATTTATATGAATCATCTAGTTGCTTTTTTCAGTCGAAACCAAATGTTGCGTATAAATCCTCATCTGAAATTGTTTTTGTTTTCCACCTACTCTCCCCCTCTTCCTTCAGCTTTGTTTACATCATCCATGACTGACTAAAAGCTTCCCCCGCAAACACGCAACATGCCCAAACATATGACCTCATCATGATGCTGGTCCTCGGTGCAGCTACCTTCTAATGAGTTTCTTCTTCTACTGATTTTGTGCAAACAGCAAGATAAGAGCTAATAGTATTGTGTGGAGTATAAGATTCAGTTCAATGTTTTAAGTGTTCTTTTGTTTCATTCATAGTTTGTCACAATTTGGCATTTTAAAGTTTACCCAGCCATGTCTATGCAGTTGTTTTTTTTTTTTTCTTTCCTTAATCACTTTTGTGTTTCAGCTGAAAAACTGCCGCTCTGTTTATGTAACTCGTTAACCTCAAACATGAAGAATAGGAAGAAGATGTGGGAAATGTTTCATTCTAAGGTGAAATATTTATTCAAATAAAAAGCGAAGGGATTATAAGATTACCCCAGTTTGCTGTACCTTTTAAAAAAATCCGCTTCTTGGAAGATTTCTTTCTATTTTTGCTTTTTTGTTATAGTTAAATGTTTTAGACTCATTTTAAAACAAACCAACATGAATATTGACAAACTCTGATGTAAAGTTACCAACTGACATTAAATAGTCCCTGTCCTTCCTGACGGATGAAGTGGGAGAAGATAGATGGATGGATTTTATTCAGTAACAATGATATAACATTTGCAATATTTTAGGATATATTGTGGTAATTTATTACAGCTGTCGTTTCAAGTTTTACATGTTTTCTTCTTAAAGCAATTATTTTTAAAATATTTTATTGGAAGATTTGTATAAATATGACAATAGTTGTCATAAATTTATGCGGGCATTTACCTTGTTTTGAAATTATATTGTATCATCCGATATTGACAAATATATCGTATTATAAAACTAAACCAAAGATTCTGGTTAAAGTTAATTAACGATTTAACAAATCAGACATTTGCATTTTGCATAGAAATTTGCATATAACTAATACACACAAGCATGAGATACATCAGATTTTTATTTGATATCAAAACCAGTTAAATAATCTAAAATCATGCAGAGGGTTGAAGAGCAAAACAGTATATCATCTGTTGGGGGGGGGATGCTTTAAAAGTAAGTTCCTATGAATAAAATGATGTTTGTTTAATGTTGCTGTTTAAAAGCTTTTAATGAACATTGAAACAGTCTAGTTCTCCATATTCAGGCAGATGAAAAATGTTGGGTTTTAATCCCTGGTCAACTGGGGCTCCATTGCTACTGAAGATTATAGGGAAGCAGCTTTGTGAAAGTCATACCAATGACGTTGGTTGAAAACTGAGTGCTGTAACTTTAAGCAAAATGAAAGAGAAAATGTTACAGCTATATGGGTGTGATTAATGATAATAAGACTCTTTGATCATATTTTTATCGAACTAGTTCACTTTTCCTCTGTGGCTTCAAGCACCTTTATTTTGTGGCAGTTGAGCTAACATACACCCTGTGTGTCTTTGTTTCCTCAAGCGACCACAAGAGGAGAAGTACCCTGTAGGCCCCTGGCTGCTCGCCCTCTTTGTATTCGTTGTTTGTGGATCAGGTAAAACCAGCAGAAAAGAAACTGTTCAATCTGAAATGCGCAGCGCCTTGCAGTCATATCCAGTGAACCTTTCCACATATGGCAATGTCACTGCCAAAAACCTTTCGATTTTACCACCGTTTGACATGATTGAGCAACAGTAAGTAGTCCAAACCAATGACATCTTGAAATAATAATTAAAAAGGAAAATCTGAAAAATGTGGCATGTATATGTATTTACTCCCCCTGCATCAAGACATGATTGTTTTTAATATTTTTTCTTACCTTTATTTAAAGAAAAGATCATTTAATCTATGGGTGCAGAGCTGCAATTTCAGATTTTTAATAAAAATTGCATGTGAGTATGTTTGTTCACGCGATAAATCTAAAAACAATATGGCAGCGGTAGATGTAAACACATGAGATGTCTCCCATTTTTCAGCCACGGCTCTAGTGGGCGCCGCCACCTTCCAACTACTTCTGTTATTCTTATTGCAAGGCAGTAAGGTCCAGTCGCAGTTCACATGACTCATGTGATGCTAAAAAACTGCACTTTTGCAAAATATAAGAATTTCAATATGACCTAAAACCCACCTTATCTAAGAGTAAAAACTTTATCAGAAAACGGGAGCTTCTTTCAAAAATACAGAATTTCCATTTCGTAAATCAATTTGCACAATTTAATGGTTAATAAAAAAATGCCCTTTTCTGTTTTATTTTGATTTTACAAACATTACCCAGTTCAGCAGCCTGCACCAGCTGAGGACTGTTGACATGGTTTGCTGCCATTTGTTATTTTCAGAGGGAAAAAGACCAAACTAGACCTTAGTTGGAAGCAATACAGCAATCAAAAAAGGAAATGTGAATTAGATGTGCTTCTGTCCACTTCAACAAATTAACCAGGTAATACAAAGCGTAATGTCGCCACGCGTTTACCTTACGCTTGGCTGTAATAGACAGGAAGTAGAGTTAGGAGCCTGATGCTGATAACATGTCAGTAATGGGCTGAGATTTTAATTAATGTGACATGTCAGCTAGTATTGGCAATGGTAAATACCATCTAGGGAAATTGAGAGAAGCTTGATTCAAAAATTTGCACTCAGGATGTCAGAAGTGGAAACAGCTGATCAGTCATGTGAGGTAAATGTTTGCTACGTGTTGACAAATGTGCTTCCATCTCCCCTTTAGCACATTTACTCTTTTGAAAAAGTCAAAAAAAAAACATCTCAAGTGAGTGCAAAAACCTTCTTGCAAAATTTAGTAAGTGAATTTGAATCTTGTTTCCCTCAGGATCTCATATTGTGATTCTTCTACAGGTGGAAGCACTTCTAGTGAGACCATGGACCTCTTGGTTGCCTAATTAATATTCTTATTACTTCTTGGTTAGGCTGGTTTTAGGCTTTGGTTCACTGTGACAGTCATCTGAAGTCTGAAGTTCACATTCAAAGTATTGTGTGATGTTTATATTCCACCACATGGTGTTTTTTTTTTTTAGCTTCTGGAAGCAATTTATCTCACTGGCTTGTATTCAACTATTCGCCAAACTTTTTTTTATTGAAAAGCTTAGGATATCATAACCTTTTCCTTCGTTTTCTGTGTTACTCTATCAGGTAAAATAGATTAAAATTTTTAAATGTCAAAAATTTTAGAGGGCATGACTTCCTCTTTAAGGCACTGCATGTACTAACCTATAAAAGAGACATCGAGCTCTTCTGTGTCTTAAGTGTAACAGTTTAATATTCCCTTTTTTAATTTGATGTTATTCTCTAAAAATTGTAAAAAAAATGTTTTCTTTTTTTACATTTTAATGTTCAGAAACACGATTGACCTGTGCGTCTATGGCTCTTAGCCATATTTCAGATCATCCAGAGTATCCGTATGGGAATGTGACCCATGGGGAGCACCGGGACCCCCAACCCCCTCCACATGTTCCCGCTGAGCCTGGCTAGCCAACGGCTGCACACTCAAGCTCTCATCTGCCCCCCCTCCTCTACAGAGGCAGACCATCACCCCCTACGGACAGACCCCTGCCTTCCATCAGCATTTAGTGTTGCAGTCTGTGGTTCTGACAGCTTTTCTATGGACAGTCTAAAACCACGCTGGCTGAAGAACATGTTTCATTAATCGCTTGGCTCCTGTGTGCAGAGGTGTGAGTGAGCTGGCAGTAATTCCTGCTGACAATGTGCCATATTTGTCTATGTAAGTTTTCCTCTGTACTGTATGAGAATCAAGTTTGTGTTTTTTTTTTTTTTTAATAAATGTGAAGCAGTTAGAGTGTTTACTGTTAACTCTGTAATCCCTGCAGCTACACTGACTGTTTTATTGTTAAAACTGGGTGACTTCAGACATCAGGTTTTAACAACAGGAGATCGATGGGTGCACTGAAGCCTGGCAGGTTTGTAGTGTTTTCTCCCCACTTACTGTTAACAGACTGAACACGATACAGTGTGAAATAATGAGTTTTCTAGCTCTGTATCAGTTTGAGGAGTCTTCTATTATTAACATATTTTACCTCTTCACAGATTTTTTACCATTTCTTTCAGATTAGCCCATTCTTGATAGAGACGGTACAAAAAGATGGTTTTGAGAGGAGAAAAAGCTACCGTATTCAAACTGGAACGACACCTAGGAAAATTTAACTACGGACCCACATCTGCAATAATGAGTTGTGTACAACTTTTTTTTTTTTTGAAAATCTTACTATAAACTACGCAATTCCAATCTGATCTGTAATTAACAAGTAATCAGTTAAATAGAGCCTCTCAGACAACATGAAATGGGCCAAATATTAAAAAAAAGCATCACATCATGCATGTTCTTTGGACTTTTAGATAGGATGACCAATAACCAATTTCAACGAATCACAGGGAGCCTTTACTCAGAAACCAGAACCTTCCCAGGCTGATGAGATTAATCTTTTTAAAAGCTGGGCTTAGATTAGTCGTTTTAAAGCCAAGAAAGGATCAAACACGGTGGCGGTAGTGTGATAGTCAGGGCTGGTTTAGCTAATTCATCACCAGGAGGATGAGTTACATTTGCTCTCAAGTAGAAAATCCCAATGGTGAATCTCTAGGGAATTGCCTCAATATACAGAACCATAAAAAAAGAGGAGTCTAGCAATGTTCTGCAGTGGCTGTTATCCTAAACATGATGTTGAGGCAGAAAACTCTTGATCTCCTTGGTAAAATGTGCACAGGGAGAGCGAAGGAGCCAAGTAAAAAGGTTTGAGTAATGACCTTAGACCCCATTTCCTGCCAGACCACCTTCAAAATAAAAGCCACTAGTGCCAAAACTATTCTGCAAGAGCAAGAAGGGTTGATATTCCTGCTGCCTAGAGCAGCAGACAGTTATTACTTTTCCACATAGGAACAAGTTGGGCTGAATAGCTTTGTTTCTTGGGAACCAAATCTTGTATTCAGTCATTTTTTCCTGACTTAAAACATGAAAATAAATGAATTCTGTTAAGAGGCTCATAGTCTGAGGAAACTTAAAAGTGAGGGGATCGTTCAGATGAGAAGACTCAAAGACCAGGCTGGTACTCTTAAGCAGGTTTATTGAAAGTTGTGAAGTGCAGCTGTCAAGTGCAATTGTAGGTATTTTGTTATTTCAACCGGTCTTTGAAGAAACATGCACAGAACATGAGCATACAACCGATACACAGAATGAAAAAGAACATCTTCAGAGCTTGTTTCTTTTTTTTTAACCCTAAGTATGCATTTTCAAATTTTAAAGTTTTTCACTGTCAAGAAAAAAAACTCCCAAAAAGGTGCAATACTTAAAGAAAAAGAGCGATGAGAAACTGTTTACAGAGTTAATGTTGCAATGAGAGAGTAGGACAACGTTGTTGTCAGTTAAATAACCTAAACCTCCTTTCAGATCCAAAAATTACAGCATTAAAGATGGATGACGGACTGAACCGCATCAATCAGCGTGACCTAGATAGCATCTGCTTTACCATCCTCTGCTCCTTTTTTTTACATTGTACTTACACTATACAGAAATGTACATTGTTATCTGCCCATTGAACTTTTTGGGAAAAAAAACAAAAACCTGCAGCTTAGCCCAAAGTGTCCACCCTGTCGATGGAGGTGAAGCGACATGCGGGGACGGCGCCGAGGAAACGGCGACAATGAGCTTCTTCGAGGGCAAACTAATGAGCCTGAAAGGGAAATACTGAAAATAGATTTATCGTCATCTTCATAAGAAAGCATGTTTTGTTCATCCCGCCAAACCACAATTTGAGGAACATCATCGACCCCCCCACCCCATTCCAGATGGGGACTCTGACATGATAATAATGGCTCACAATCGTATTCTGTCACCGAGAAGAACTTCTCTCTACCTGTCAGGACCTAGCCTTGGTACAGAACCGCTTTTTATTTACATCATTCAGTTAAAACCTAGACACAGGCACAGTGATTTCATTTTAAATCTACATTTAAGCATAATGGTGTCACTGACTGTTTCTTCATGGTTAGACGTTCTTGTTGATGACCCCGGGTTATTTGGCAAATGTGTAATAATTCATCTTCCAACCCCCCCCCCCCACCAACACACAGCATAGTAAGATTGTCACTGTCCACTGCGTGGAAAAACCTCAGCGCCGCTCGGCCCACTGGCTGCATCCTTCAGAGATAAATATGTGCAAATTCTCATCCTGACAGCATGGACCTCCTGCAGTGGAAGGCCGGGTGTGGCTCTGCGGCTGCCGCCGGCCTTTAGAACTAGAGGATGCTCAGTTTTTGTCGTTGGGTTACGCCGAGGGGCCAGAGCTGTGCGAGGCGGGCTGGGTGAGGCCGGTGGCGCTCGGAGGCCCCGTCGGTGCAGCTGTCTGAGGGGCGGGTGGGGAGCCGGTCTGAACCTGGGCCTGGAACTGGGCCATCTGTTCTGGGCTGGCCAGCGTCTTCAGCAGCGTGTTTTCCTGCTCCAGCTGGGAGTTTCGCTCGATCAGCTCCTTAATCTGCTCCTTCAGGACCTCCACCTCCTCACGCACGGCGTACATCAGGTGGCTCTTCACCAGATCCTAAATCAGACACAGACGCGGGGTTAGGGTCTTTTCTGAAAATACTCTGAACTGAATGAAATCAATGCTAATTTATAATCATTCAGTCCTTTTACTTTATGAAGCTGCCGATTTATTTTATTAAGATTTCTACATAAAGGCTTCCTTGGAAATCATTTTCTTTATAAGTTTACCTTATTTCAGTCTTAATTTCACAAAAATGTAACCAAACTTTCCCAAATAATCCAATTAAATGAATTTCCCTTTGGGAATTAATAAAATATAATTGAATTGAATTTCACTCTACAGTAGGTCATTTTTTAGCTTTTTCTTTTAACAAAAGAAAACTGCTTCTGTAAGGTTTACATAAAAAAAGTTTTATACTTTAAAATGTTTCAACACCAACCCCCTTTGTTTGGCTCTATTTAGTAATAGGAAATAAATTATGCCAATATGTTTAAAACTGATTTAAACATACTAGCTTCTGAAATCAATCTGCTTTTGAAATCAAAGGATTGTTGACATGGTGTGGAATAACCCAGGTAGTAGCAAACCTTTGCAGCTTTCATCCTACACCTGCTCTAAGGTGGTCTACATGCAAAAAAATAAAATGCTCTTCGCATCATTCCTCGGATAACAATTCTCCACCAATGAATCCTATGAAATTGATTAGGAGACACTGAACGATTAGTTGATAACAATAAAAACTTTAGGTGCAACTGAAGCGTCAATACATGAAACTGCATCAAACTGAAACGGATCCTGCGTGTTTGGTGGATTTTTTCTACTCTCTTTATAAGTTAGTGTTTTTTCCAATGCATTAAACATACATAGATAGAATTTACACAGTCATATTTTTTAACTTATATCAGTTAAATTTTAAATCCTTTCTTTAAGTTTAGCTTTTTATATACATTTACAGCAATCCAATAACATTTAGACTGAAATTAATCACATTGTCAAAAGGATAAAGCATCTGAGCCTATAAGGTTTAAGGTGGTGACAACTTGACAAAAAAGGGGACAAAAGGAAAAACTGGAGGGAGAATATTTCCAGGAGGCTCTCTGGCTAGCCACGCCCACCCATAGGTGGAGTGCACCAATCAGACGCCGAGATATTTATAACCAGGCGTGTCTTCCAGTTTGCCTAGCAACAGCCCTGACAACAGAGACTGAAACAGAAAACAAACCTCAGTTTGACTTTCTGGTTAGATAATGGTTTCATGTGGGGACAAAGTTAATAAATGAACGCCTGGTTTAGTGTAAATTTAAAATAAAATTTAAATAAAAAAAAAAAAAAAAAAAGGTGGGGAGGGGGTATCTAAAACACCGCCGCTGTTGAGAATACGTCTTTTTATGTTCACGTGTATTTATTATTTTGTTTTCCAACACAATGTTTGGTATTTAATGAAATTATCTAGTGATTTTAAGAGGTTTTTACTTGTTCTGAATTGGCAGATGGGAAAAACTCACCATGGCTTGTTCGATCTTGTTGTCGATGGCCACCACGCTGGCTCCAGACGAGCTGCAGGAAAAAGAAGGAGAAATAAATGAAATATGTCCAGCCGTTCTGTGCCGCAGCAAGGCATTTACAATTAAAAGGATGGGAGAAGAGCTGCCTTCCCCTCCTTTATAATAATGTGGGTCTGAACAGAAAGCATCTGGAAATTTCTCTAAAGCCAGCCGTTCGGTTTCACCTCGATAAAAACCCAGCAGCGTCTGAATGTTTGGCGGCCTGCGGCTTTCGGTGGCTTTTTACCTGCTATCCAGCCTCAGCTGAGAGCTGTCTGCGCTCAGCAGCGACGACAGAAACGAGATGGAGAAATTTCTCAGCTGGCAAACGCCTAAATCCATGGCCACGGTGTAGCAGGACGCATCCATGCTGCTCATGGTTCCCAAACAGCCCGCAGTCCGCTGCAGCCACGCCGCGTCGGAGACACGCATCCACACCTGGGAGTCCGGGAACGGTTCAGACTACAGAGACCCGCAGCGGTTCGGACGCAGTCCAAGGTCAGCTCATCTCAGCGGCACACAAAAGGACTGCGGATCTCCACGATCCCGCATAATTTATCCAGAGCCAGGAGCTGCACGCTGATTGGTGGAGGAGGAGGAGGCTGATTTTAATAATCTATGCGGGAACGCCTCCACCCGGAGCTCAGCTGATGGCTCTGCATTAGCTCCTGCAGTAGGAGCAAAGATCTGCCTCCAGACCGTCATTGGACCGGGACAGAACCGCTGAACAAACAACAGTTACTCCATTATCTACAGACAACAGTTCTATGACTGTTGTGGTCTATTTCTCCACTGACTGTCAGGAGTTTTTGAAAGGAGGCTGTTGAACATTTATATAAACAGAGCTGAGGAATAAAAACTGGATTTCCACGGGAAAGCTTCAATAAATACATTAAAAACTTTGTGACATTTTAGGACAGGATTCAAGTTCACGATTGTGAGCCAGAAGTGAACAACGTTTTAGGAAAAGAAGAACAAAAGTCAACTACTTAACTGGACATACAAAAACAGAGCAGTAGCTTTAAAAGTGTCAACAACATATAAAACATTTTATAGTGGTCTGAGCAAACTGTTGTATGAACTTCAGGCTAGTCATTTACAGAGAGAGGGGGCCATGCAGAACTAATGCTGGTCATTTTCTATTGCATTATATCTATTTTTTGTCAATCTATCCAACAGGTAGGTCTTCCAATATGTTAAAATATAAAACATTATTTAAAATGTTTAAATATTTGAGCCCTCCTTGACTAGCCTTTAGCTTCTGCCTTCAGAATCAACTAGTTTGGATTCCTAATAAATTTAAAGTCAACAAGAGAAATGAAAACGAGGCAAGATATCAACCAGTATCATAGCCTTAAAAATATCCTATTTTGTGTTGCATCCAATTTTCCAAAAACATACAGTTAACATGAACTGTTTCAGAAGATTTATTCGTACATGGAAAAAAAGTTTTCTTGAATCATATTATTGCGGATAAAATCTAAAGAAACACCTATTTAAATTACCTTTTATAGGCAAGCTAAAATTGTTACAGAAGGTACAATAGTATAAAGATGCATAAGTGTGCACTGCCCCCGTGTGGTCCTTTATGGTACTGCACAACAACCTTCTAGGTTGAGAGAAGAGGACCTACAGAAAATCACAGCGATTACAGACATTGGTCTACTAGGACAAATATATGCAGGAGCAAAACATAACAGCTGCTCTCACAAATTATAAACAACTGACTCTAACCCCAAATATTGTGTGTTCATAAGGAGGATGTGACCGTGTTCAAACTGACTCGCACACCCTAAAGGTACGCTCTCAGGGCTTCACAGACGGGAGTACTTTACTGACAAACAACTCCACTGCAACTTTCTGATCTCAGAAGTCCACTAAAACAAAAACTCTTGAGCTCCTACGCATAAAACAAAAACCCTCCCTTTTCAATTTGAAGGACCGTTTTCTTACATTTCAGGCTGATCCAAAACCCTTGAAGCTGCTGATATGAGCCCCTTGATATTTGATGATACTCATACCCACACAATGTACAGAGCCAGCTCTAAAGTTATGAGCAGCACTGATGTTGTTTCTAATATTAACAGGGTTGAATGACAAACTTATTAAAGAAACCACCAACTGAGTCTATGATAATATTTCTAAAAACTACACTGTAAATGTGCTGCAGGTAAACAGAAGCTGCTGCTCAAAAAGCACAGTTATTTATCAACACTGAGGAAAAAAAATAAATAAATAAACTTAAGGTAGGAAATGAAAGCCACATTTATGATCAACATTTATAAATATGTGAACTAATAAAACAATACAGAGCTTGATAGGCAGCAGAAAGCTGGAACCAAACCCCCAACTGCACCACATAGTGTGATCTATATAAAGATGGGTTCAAAGAGACTCTGCTCGCTGCTGATCCTCAACAAACACCTCAGGACTTACCGTAACCAGAGTCCAGACGCTTAAATAAGAAACTCTAAGCCACCATCATCTCTTCCGGTTTTGTCTTTGACTGGAAGAGGGTTTAAGCCACTTATCCAAACCCAAATAGCCTGCACACCTGAAGCTCTAAGAACAAATCTATGCGGGGTGTCTTCAAAGGTGCAGGTCTCCAGCACACAGGAAATCGGTTGGATCTGACTTTGTTTAGCCAGACAGCTTTCTGACAGAAAATAAAGATCGGAAAATGGGTGTTTTCACATAAAAAAAAGTAACCTTAGATTAACGTTTGTCAATTAAAGCTTTTTTCTTTTTTAACACTTCTGATGTGGTGGAGCTCTGGCCGAGGGCTGCAAAAACAAACAAACGAGCAGCAAATACACAAAAATAAGACTAACACGCATTAGGCAAACCAGAAATATTACACCGTGAACATTACTGCAAATTAATCTTTATGGACCTTAAAACATAAACCTTAAAAATAATAACAAAAAAATCTATTTCTCCTATTTTGAACACTAAGTCTCTATAACCAATCTTTACTAAAGGCCTGGTTTCCCATCAGGTTTTCTGTTTGCAGCACATTTATGCATTTGCAGCCTGTTTGCACTTTGCTGCTTATTTACAGAATAAGAAGCCATTTAACAGGATCTTCCACAGAATTAGGTTCTAAAAATCCCTCTGCTTCATTCATTTCAAGCTGAAACCATCCATGACTGAACAGAGGATCATCTAAAAACGGGGCTGTTTGTGTGCAGCTAATGTCACCAGTGGTCCATCCTCAGGATACCCCCCCCCCATCTATAATTTACCTTTTGAGATGCTGCTCCAGCTCCCAGCACAAAAGCTTCACTGCCATCTCGTCATGGCCCTGCAGCTGTATTCCCTGCACCCTCATTGAAACGTCTCTCAGAGGGAACATATAGATCCCCTACGACGTTAAGAGTCTTTTCAGCCGAGCTTCTTTTGTCTGGGGTTTCCTCACGGCTCCCGTTCCCTTCCTATTCACCGAGGAGATCCGGGTTACGGCGACGTGTGCATCAGCTAGTGGAGCTCGGTACTGATTCAGAGCGATCTGATGCCCATGTAAACGTGCCTCCCATCTTCCCTTCTGTGCCAACCATTCATGTGTGCATGTGTGGACACTGAGTGGAGTGAATTAACTGAATACAGCCAGTTTGCTGTGCAGGAGGTGACGTGTGATCATGTGACACGAGGAGTTACGTAAACCATCGGCTAAGATTAGCGCTTGGCCCAGTGATTTCCCTGCTGGGGGACCGAGAACTTCTCAGAGGCTGAAGCTGGCAGCGGTTCACCTCTCATCTGCCTCAAACGCGTTAAACAAACAAGAATTCCAGGTCTGTGAAACCCTGCAGATAAAATGGTCGAAACACAAACCGTTTGACGCCTCCAAAGTGACTCATGATGTTTCTGTCACCCTTCCAAGTGACCCAATGGGGTTTTACCTCGTCGTCTCATCAAAAAGCCGCCTTAACGTGCCTTGATGCCTCAGCATACAGAAATCACAACATGTACTCGCAGGGCTTCAGCTGGCTTAGAGCTGGCCAGGCAAAGAGACAACAGGTAAAAGACCAGAGCCATCCAGGGGATTTGACTTGTCCCAACAGACCTGCCATCCTGGGGGGGGGAATCAGTAAAGCATATTACTTCTGGGATGGGGTCAAAGGGTCAGCAACAGCAAAAGCAGATAAACTCCATCGACCTGAACTTGAGAAGCAACCACAGCTAATGTTTTTAAGCAGAAAAAAGAAAACCGGGAGGATAAAAGGAAAATGACAAACTGCTTGTAAAAAAGTGTAAAAATTTGAAAAGTAAATATCAGCACTGCCAGAAAAAGTCTAGATGGAAGTCTTTAGGTTTTTTTTTTTTTTTTTTTTAAAACAGCTTTGCAAATCTTGCCCATTTTTTGATGCCAAACACTTTAAGTTCTGTTACACTGGATGAAGAGCATGTATGATCTTCACTTTATGTCTGGACTTTGACTAGGCCATTCTAATGAAGTCCTCCATTTGTATTCAACAATAGGAATTTCTGACCTTTGGGAAAAGGAGATTTTTATTGGAATGCCCCTGAAAGTCGGAGCAGCAGAATCCAACCTGACTTCTATTCTCCAGATGGATGCTATTAGAATCTACAGAAATTAAAAACTTTCCTACTTGGACTGTATCAGTTTTTTTTTATCATGTATGCCACATTAAAGCCCCATTCATTGTAGGTTAACCCACAAAGGTATTTTGCCATCTAGGCTGCGCATCCAATCAGATCCAAGGTTTTTAGAAACCATACAGTTCATTCTTGGAACCGGTCATAGCACCATCCCACGACGGACTATTAGGGTCAGACTGAGAGAAGAAGAATAAATCAATAAATAATGAGAATAAAGTCGGAATATTATGACTTTACTCTCATAATATTACAAGAATAAAGTTGTAATGTCACAAGAATATAATCATGATGGAATAAAGTCGTCAGATTATTTTTCCTTTCAAAAAAAAAAAATAAAAAAAAAAATAAATAAATAAAAAAACAACAATCTTCCAACAAAGTGATCAGTAGACAAACAACCAAACGGTAATCTGAGTGTCATAAAAGCTTAATAATACAATAGTGATGGGCTAGAAGGTTTAATATTTCCTTCTTTGATAACCTGCGCAAGATTCTCCACTCATACTTAAAATGCAGGGGATGACGGTGCAAAAGTTCTCATTAAATGTTGACTTTATTCCCGTTATATTATAGCTTTGATCTTGTAATATTATATTAATCTGGTAATATTAGGAATTTACTCTCCCGATACTCTTGACTTTATTCTTATAAAATTACAACTTCAGAATGTTTTGTCTTTATCCTTTTAATATTATGACTTTACTCTCATAATATTACAAGAATAAAGTTGTAATGTCACAAGAATATAATCATGATGGAATAAAGTCGTCAGATTATAGAAGAACTCATCCGTACCATCCCTCTCTGTAACCCCCATGTTTCTTTGTTCAGTTTTAGTCATTACTTTTAACAAGTTAACGAACCCTTGAGGTGGCAGTAAAGTGGGTTTTCTGCCACACAAAAGGGAG
>JAUZNJ010030162.1:0-14941 GCA_034780135.1 Jordanella pulchra
GAGGGCTCCAGCCCGGGAGACCCACGACGCACTCTGCTGGAAGAAAGGTGGAGCGGCAGGCTCCGGATCCCAACACAAGAAATATCCCAAGCATAAATATTAGTAAAGCTGTGTATTCAGAGATCCATTAACATGCTTTTGTTATGTATTTGTGAAGATTCTCAGTCATCCAGGTCATGGTCAAACTGTTCAGTTTAGGCAACTGGAAGTGAAGTTTTCTAGAAGATGTTTCTCCTCTCATCCAAGAGGCTTCTTCATTTCTTACTGATGCTGGAGAAAACAGAGATAAATATTCTTATCTATTTTTATCTCTGCTTTCTCTTGCATCAGTTAGAACTGATGACGCCTATTGAATGAGAGGTGCAACATCTTCTAGAAAACTTCACGTCCAGTTGCCTAAACTGATCTTTCCAAGCTTTTTATGTACTTTTTCACACTTGAACTACTCATTGCGTGCAAGTGCAAAATCCTATCTCTGGTCTTGTATTGTTGCGATGCTAAACATACATGCAAAGTCTTATATTTGCTCTATTTCTTAGCTTATAAATAAATCAAAAGAAAAGTGTGAAACAGAGAAGTAAAATATAATTAGCCAACAGGGAGCAATGATTCATCCGGAAAAGCACAGACATTCGCCCCACTGGAGTGCTGCTCGCTGCTTGGTGACAAATAACATCTTTTGAATTGAATGCAACCACAGTGAGATGTTGGTGTAGGACTTCCGAGTCACTGTACTCGACTGAATGTGTACCAGTGTTTCTTTGGGTTTGGGGGTTACAGTATGGTAAGGGGTGGGTTAGAGTTAGTTTCATGGGTCGCAATTCATGTAAAATTTTCCTTACTTCCTGCCATAAACTCTCCTCTGCATGTCAGTAAATGAGAAGAGGCATATCCTAGTTGCATCAATATCTGACTGCAGGGGTCTAGACCAAGCGTCAGTATTTAAAGAGTTGGGTGAGGGACTGCATTGGCTATTTCCACTAACAGTAAATGTTTAAATTCTATGGGAATTACCTGGTTCTGTTGGAGGTTTTGTCCTGTTAACAGGGAATCTGTACTTCTCACTGATGTCACATGCTTTCTCAGTTTAAGGTCATGTAGAAAAGTCAGTGGCTTTATGGAGGTTGGATTTCCGTCTGGTTTGCACAAAGACCATTAGTTGCGTTATGCTTTTTTAATACCCTGATGATCGGATTAGGTTGACCATGAACTGGTCAACATGTTTAAGTTACACACATCGACAAAATTGTTAATGCCCATCCTTTAAGGAAAGAAAACCCCACAACGGTCCAATAATTAGAATCTCAAAAAATAATATTTTTTTTAAAAAAGGAAAAAGGCTGGGACAAAAATAATGGTACCCTATAACTTAGTGTCATGTGGTACATACTGTTGAGGCAATCACTGTAATCAGGCGGTTCCTTTAACTGTCAATGAGCAGCAGGTATTTCGCTCCACTCCTCGTGAGCAAACCGCTCCAATTCTCTCAGGTTTGAAGGGAGCCTTTTCCAGATGGCCTGTTTCAGCTTCTTCCAAAGATGTTTAATAGGATTTAGCTCAGGGCTCATAGGAGGCCACTTCAGAATAGTCCAATGTTTTTCTCTTAGCCATTCTTGGCTGTTTTTAACTGTGTATTTGGGGTCATTATTGCGTTGACCTGCTACTCAGACCAAGCTTTCTGATATTGGGCAGCTTGTTTCTTTCTAGAATCCCTTGATAGTCTTGTGATTCCATTGTACTCTTCAGAGATTCAGACACCCAGTGCAAGATGGAGCAATGCAGCCTCACAACACAACAGAGCCTCCTCCATGTTTCACTGTAAAGACAGTGTTCTTTTCTTGTTATGCTTCATTTCTCCATCTGTGAACATGAAGCTGAGGTGCCTTGGCCAAAAGTTCAATGTTTGTTTCATCTGTCCATAGGACATTCAATTCAGTTCAATTCAATTCAGTTTATTTATATAGCACCAATTCACAACACATGTCATCTCAAGGCACTTTACAAAGACAATTCAATCAAGTCACACAGTCAGATTTATTAAATGTTTTCTATCTAAAGAAAACCAGCTGATTGCATCGACTCATTGATTCAATCCCTCACACCAAGCATGCATGTAGCAACAGTGAAGAGGAAAAACTCCCTTTTAACAGGAAGAAACCTCCAGACATACAGACAGAAGCAGAGATGTAAAAGGTAACTGTCATCAAGCTCCACAGGCCGGGAAAGACACAGCCGGGCAGACGAGCTCCGACCCAGTTCCCGTGTCAAGAGGACGAAAGAGACCACAGTTACTGACAGTTAGAGAAACTGGGCTACACTGAAAACAGACCAACCCCCAACATCTATAAACAAAGGTGTTGCTGGCAGAAGCCCATTTGATATTTGTGTCCAGGATAGTGCCACAACCAAACAGCGACAGACCAGATGAAGCTACTGTGATGAGAAAAAACAAAGAGCATAAAGTTAGAAGTTGAGCTAATAAATATGGCAGAATGTGAGAATAGAGGTAGAATGAAGCAGAATGATGAAAAGTGTTCCTTATGTCCTCCAGCAGTCTAAGCCTATAGCAGCATAACTGCTCTAACTATAAGCTTTATCAAGAAGGGAGGTTTTAGGCTTAGCTTTAAAAGTAGATGTCTGCCTCTTAAACACGTTGTTGGTTCCACGTGAGAGGAGCCTGATAACCAAGATTTACCTCCCATTATACATTTAGAAATCTTAGGAACCACTACTTGAAGATTGGAAGTGAAGCGCTCTGTTAGGAACATAAGGAACAATCAGATTTCTTACATAACATGGAGCTTGGCCATTTAAATCGGTCCATATCATTGGATTCTGTAGAACCTAACCTTTCCAAATAAGTATGAAGGTCCCCTGATTACACAAACTGTTATTTAGATAAACCACTCTTCAAGCATATCCACCATTTAGTTTTGTATATATAGTGTGTAATTAGGGTGTATAACACAAGAGTGCTGAAAGAAATCAAACTTGAGGTTGAACTTGTGGTGAGTGGCTCTTTGGTTCTGCAGCCCCTAACCCACTTTATAAGTCAAATGATAAAACTGTTGATTTTGTTTTAGAAAGGCCCTCTTTAGTATTTCCCCTTTTGTTTTCGGTTAATATTGTAACGATTCGCAAACCCCTTGAGAAGAGTAGCAAAATCTACCAAAGGTGCATCAGCACCATCTACCCGCCCTCCGTTGGACCTCCGCCGCAGTGCCAGTCTCGACCAGCAGCAGCAGCAGCTCGTCTCACGCACTGCACGCTCCCTGGATGATAGGAGGCAGACACCGGCCGAGGATGAAGCTTGCCCCGGCTTCCAGAAGCTGCCTCTGCGGGGTTCAGCAGCAGGCAGCAGTGGTGCGGATGTAGGATGTATCAGATCGGACCGGATGTGCTGGAGCGGGCCTGGCTGAGCTCGGCTGCAGCTCTTCTCCATCAGTCCTGATTCTGTTCTATTTCTTTTTTTTTATCGCCGTTTTTTTTTTATTTCCAGGTCAGAATCAGTGTTTCCTGTGCAGCTCGTTTGCACTGAAAATGGCCGGAGATGGCGGCGCTCTGAAAGATATCAATGAGATTAAATCCCAGTTCCGGACCAGAGAGGGCTTCTACAAGCTGCTCACCCTCTCAGATTCGCAGCAGCGGGGCGGCCTGCCACGGGGCCCAACCGCCGGAGCCACGCTGGGGCCCGGGGCAGGACCCGGACCGATCCCCGGAGCAGGGGTCGGGCTGCTGCAGGGGCCCGGGGCCGCCGCAGCCTCTTCCTCCAATGCTGCAGCCAACTCCTCTCCGGCGGGTTTCCTGCCGCCGGTTCGGGTCTCCATGGTGAAGCTGCAGCCCGAAGACCCGAGCGAAGAGTCGGAGCGGGTTTGTTTCAACATCGGCAGGGAGCTGTATTTCTACACCTACACCAACATCAAGAAGGTGAGCCTCCTCTGCCTCACGCTTAGCCCAGCCTGCTAACCTTCTGATCGGCTGCTCGGAGCCCAGTTTCATCATGTTTTGTCATGGGGCCTCCTTGATGGGGGCTGCTAAAATGGATGCAGCTTATGAGGAGACTCAGCAGGAGGGCGAGTGATGCTGGGGGAGAAGGAAGCAAGCGAAGAGGCTCTGACAGCTCTGCCTCCTCCCCACCAAAGCTCCTCTGCTGACTGCAGCTGTTTTCCAGTCCTCAGAAGGCTGCTGATGGACCATGGAGGCTGAAACATTCATCAGCAGAAGGCTTACAAATTCATTTACTGTTGATTTAAATGAGACCATTTGGGCTTTTAAATGTGAGCATTTCTGATTTGCTGCCTTAGTCACATAAACAGGCCCATTTTAAACTGAAATTGTGATTAAAGCAGCTTAAACTGGATTTATTGCATCTTGTGAAGATTTTAAAGAGCATTTCTGTGATCAACATATTTGGTTCTTAATCAAAATTGGCGTTTGTATAATCTTTAACATCTCTAGGAGATGGTTTATCCTTTCTTGAAGTCATTGAACCTGAAAACCTTCAGTCTGAAAATTAGGTATTAAAGAAAAAATAAAGATATTTTCAAATGAGGACTTCATTTATCATGGGGAAAAGTCAAACCAATGTAGACCTTTATGGAAACATAACTCTCCCTAACCCTAAAATCTGATTCTGACACCTTTAGTGAAGACATCTGCGATCAACCCTAAGTAAAAACTGGGAGCAAATCTTTTCCACCACTGTGGAGGAATTGCTCTGTTTTCTTTTATAATTGCTGCGATTCAGCCACACTGGAGAATCGTTTTCACGTCAAGGAACAGCTTATCTGTCAGATCTAAGCCCAGACTTTACCTCGATCTCTCCTGACCCTTGACTTTGGAGCATTTAGAGATGGACCTCCTAGCGTGTTTTAGATTACTGTCCTGCTGCTTGAAGTTTATCACTCGTTTTGTTCTTTTTGCTTTTTCTCTGTGCCATTGCTTTGCTGCTAATCAGTGTATTTTCAATCTAAAGTTATCTTAAAAAGATATTTCTTCTAACTGGAAAGTAAATTAACATCTTGGAGCACCATGCCAGAGTCCCAATTTGTACGTGATAGAAATTTACGATTTTTACATTAATAGGGAATTCCTTTACAGTGTTTCATTCTTTTGCTGCAATGCATGAGTAGAAGAGACACTGAAACTGTCCTGGTGATGGGTTTTAAGAAGATCCTATCACAAAATCAAACCTGAGGGTGTTTTGAGGTTGGTACCTTCTCTGGTTTTGAAGCGATCTGCAGTTTAGGGTATTTAGACTTGGTGTTTCCTGAAGATTGTCTGGGTTGTTTGGACCATGATGCATATCTCCAGCAGGTAATAAGAGTCCATATGCTTTTTGTTCTGCCATAGGAAGCCAAATTAACCAGGGGAAACACTCCAATTCCATGCAGAAAGTCCTAAAGCAAGGATTTGAACCCAAGATTTTCTGATGCAAGGCCGTGATGCAAAACCTTTGGGCCATGACGCAGCATTGTTCTTGAAAGCGCCCGAACCAAATCATTTTCATGTGAGGGGGGCTATTTTGGTTGAGTGGTTGAGGCACAGTTGGCTGTTGTGGCAGAACAAAGATCCAGAAAAATTTAACACCATGGAACGACAGTTCTGGAACGACTCACACTGGCAACCGTTAAGCTACTTGAGCAGCTTTCCTGAAGTCATGATCTCAGTTTTACTGAAGTCATGACCTCTAATAAAAATGATTAGTTCAGAGAGTTGTCAAAAATCAGAAGTCACTGAAGTGCAGCTTGCTAAAAAAAACTAAAGATAAAGCCTCACGTAAAACACCTCCAGTCGTTGACCTGATTAAAAGAATACGTCTTGGCTGTAGATGAGGGGTCGTGTTTTGCTCACAGGTCTCTCTCTGCTCTGCTCTCTGCAGGCTGTGGATCTCAGTAAACCCATAGACAAGAGAATCTATAAGGGGACCCAGCCGACATGTCACGACTTCAACCAGTACTCGGCCACAGCGGAGAGTGTGGCACTCATCGTGGGTTTCTCAGCCGGCCAGGTCCAGTATCTCGACCCTATTAAGAAGGAAACCAGCAAGCTTTTCAACGAGGAGGTACGATTTCTGTTGCATGTATTCAGCTTTAGAGGAAATGACAGACGACATTCCTCTTGTCACTAGAGAGATCAAGCCAAAGTGGAAGTATAAGTAGAAAACTTATAGTCCCCATGATTCAGTAGCCATTTCATGATTGTCTGTCTCTCACTTTGTTATAAAGGATTGTTGGGTCCAGCTCCAGCTCTCCCTTCGACTTTGGTACAAAAAGGACATAATAACGATGATATACTCAGTTGATCTATGTTTGAAAAACAAGTCCAGATCATCATGTCTCCACCACCATCCCTGTCAGTTGCTCGGAGGGGTTTGTGTTGATATGCTGTGTTTGGTTTTCTGTGCTTTAATAAACATCTCTGTTGTGATCAATCTAAATACCCAGAAGTCAGATGGTTTATTCAGATTTCACTTTACAAACCTAAGCCAGTCTGGCAGATTTTCTTCAAACAGAAGAGGTTTGATCCTTTAATTTCTTCAAAACAAGCTAAATGGGTTTAGTCTTTCGAGCTTTGACATCTGACATCCAGACCAAGGCCTTAGGAGTCTGAGATGAAGCTTTTTATACTAAGTTTTTATCTTGGGTAAATTTAGCTGTTAGTGATGATAGCAAATAATCAACTTTTGATTAATGGTTTGTTAGATTACAATTTGTTTCAACCGTTTAATTTATAATGCTTGCTTAAAAGGAAATATTTCAGTATTATAGTGTTACTGTTGTCCACTAGAGCACACCGTTGTTTATTCTTACAGATATCTGCAAGAGAAGTAATCCCTGGCCCCGTATTATTTTCATAATTCAATAGCAACAAGGATGCACAATGGACTTAATGTGGCTGTATTTGTAAATATAATAACACTAGATAAACTCTTTACATTTCTACCTAATTGACACCTATTTAGCCATGCTGCATGGTGGAGCAGCACAACTTCTCTGCTGTGCTCATAAGGCAAGGATGTGAAATTAGAAAAATGGAGGTATTTACACAGAATGTAAAATTATAGCACTGCATTTGGAGAAGGCTTTAAGAGACAAGTTTTAACATTCCTCTCAGAGCAACCAGAACCACCTGTTTAAAAACGATGCTAACAGCAGAAAGTCCCTCCCAGCACTAAATGATGAGATCACGCTAAGACCAGAGATCTAAATCACAGTTCGGGTATCTCATCGCCTCATTGAAACGAATCTGGTATATTGTCTAACAGTATCTCAGAGCAACATACCCTGTTTTTTAATGGTGATTTAACATCTCTGTACATTAAAAAAATTTTTAATATTTCACATATTTTGTTAAAATAAATGTTAATTAAAAAAATGTTAATATTTCACATATTTTGTTAATCTCTTTTTTTTCAGTAACCCAAAATGTTCCCGTTTTGTTATATATTATGAATACCTTTAGTAATGTGTGATTAAACATTTTGTGTTTATTCAAACAGTATCTAATCCAGCTAGAACAATAAATTGTTGAAATATATTGACTGTATTTTAATTTTTGAATTCAGCATATTGTGGAAAAAGATTTAGCCCTTGATGTTATTAAAAGATCCTCTAATATAACATAGAAAACTCATTTGTGGTCATATATGATCAGTTAACTGATAAATAACTTGCATCCCTATGTTTTATCTTTTTCGATTTTTTGAAAGATTTTCTTCCTCTATTTTGCCTTAAGAGTTCGGAAATGACCTTTTAACCTTTTAGATTGATGGGGCTCCCCCGATGCAGATAGTATACTAGCGCTGACTTCTTGACTAGTGTCTTTAGGACAGATGAGGGCACAGTAGAGGTGATTGAACAGAAGACACGGCACAACGTTTGGAAGAAACCAAACGCATTTTATCAGCTGTGAAGGAAGGTGGTGGAGGGGTGATGAAGGGGGATTCTTTAACAGCCAAACATCGACACCCGTCAGCTTCTCATTTTTGACAAGTTTAAGGTTTTTGTAATGCCTTCTTTTATATTAGACTCTTTTCTGTGTTCTAGAGATTGATAGACAAATCCAAGGTGACGTGTCTGAAATGGCTTCCCAAGTCAGAGAACCTGTTCCTGGCCTCCCACGCCAGTGGCCACCTCTACCTGTACAATGTGGACCACCCCTGTGGAACGACAGCACCACAGTACTCTCTACTGCGGCAGGGGGAGGGCTTCGCTGTCTACGCCTGTAAGAGCAAAACACCTCGCAACCCTCTGCTGCGGTGGGCTGTGGGCGAGGGAGGCCTCAACGAGTTTGCATTCTCCCCGGACGGCGTTCACGTGGCATGCGTGGGTCAAGATGGCTGCCTGCGTGTTTTTCACTTTGACTCAATGGAACTGCAGGGGGTTATGAAGAGCTACTTTGGTGGTCTCCTCTGTGTGTCCTGGAGCCCCGACGGGAAATATCTGGCCACCGGCGGTGAGGACGATCTGGTCACTGTCTGGTCATTTGCCGAGAGTCGAGTGGTGGCGAGGGGCCATGGCCACAAGTCTTGGGTCAATGTTGTGGCGTTTGATCCCTTCACCACTTCGCTGGAAGACGAAGAGCCAATGGAGCTCAGCGGTAGTGAGGAAGACCTCCACCAGGGGGCACAAAATAACTCCACGCACTTTGGCCGAGTTCGAACAAGCAGCACGTTGTCACGGCTCTCTCGGCACAGCTCTAAAGGTGGCGGTTCGCCTTCTGTAACCTACCGGTTTGGTTCAGTGGGGCAGGACACCCAGTTCTGTCTGTGGGACCTGACAGACGATGTTCTCTACCCCCGTCTGCCCCTTTCCCGCGCCTTCACTAACACTTTTGGGCCGTCACTACCCAATTCCGGCAGCGGGGGGGTCAACAGCAGCTTGGTTGGGGGAGGGAGTGGTGGGGTGGAGGGGCATCATCACCCACCAAGTACCACCACCGGGTCCTCCAACCCACCAACACTTCCCTTACCGCTGCCTCGCTCCCTTTCCCGCTCCAACTCTCTGCCCCACCCTGCGGTGGCGAACGCCTCCAAGGGTCAGGGCGCCTCCGAGGGCGGCGGGGGAGGTGGAGGAGGGGGAGGCAGCAGCAGCGGTGGGAACAGCACCCCGTTCAGCATCGGCCGATTTGCCACGCTGTCCCTGCAGGAGCGCAAGTCGGACAAATCGGGGAGTGGAGGGGTGGAGAAGGAGCATAAGCGGTACCACAGCCTGGGAAACATCAGCAAGAGCAACGACAAGATCAACGTAGCCCCCAGGAGTAACCGGCTGGACGGTGCCAAAGTCCTGGGCACCACCCTGTGCCCCCGCATGCATGAGGTCCCGCTGCTGGAGCCGCTGGTCTGCAAAAAGATTGCACATGAGAGGCTGACCGTCTTGGTATTCATGGACGACTGCATCATCACGGCCTGCCAGGAGGGTCTGATCTGCACCTGGGCACGGCCGGGGAAGGCGGTACGTCTAAGAAATTTATCTTCTGAAATTCTACTGTTTGAGATTTCTCTCCAGATCTGGGGTCCAAACTTCTGTTCTTGGTGGTGAAAACATTTAGAGATGTCCCTGCCAGCACACCTTCACCAGATGGCTAAATGATATCTTCAGCACCCAGTCAAGTTCTAGAGTCCCGTTACTTAACTCTGCATCAGAAACATAAAAAACAAGTGAAAGGTGCAGAAAAGATGCCTCCCTGAGGGACAGGAGTTTGAGATCCCTGTTAGATGATTGAAGTAAAGTTGTTTGTTGAACATTATGGCATAGATTTATTACAGTCCTCCTCGTTTTGTGGCATGAAATTGTCACCTGGGAGGCATCTAACTAATTGAAACATCTTGTCTCAGGTAAAAGGAACCCAAACCGTAATGTGCTATGAGAAAATTGACCTAAAGATAAAAAAAATTACTAAAAAGAAGGGTTTTTTATTTTAACTTGAAAAGTTAGATTATCTGTCAACTGAATAGGTGTTTGTATCCCTTAAAATAAGATAATTTGATATTATGACCGTGAAATAAGATAAGATTGTTATTATTTTAAGCATATAAAACCTTATATCATTGCCAAATTGTATTATTCACATGCTAAAAACAACAGAACATTTGTTTATTAAAAAAATTTCAATTTGGCTGCCCACCTTCTGATTGTTCTACCTGCCGCACCCTGAGTGAGAAGCATTAACACAGCAAGACCAGATGGTTGAGGATCATCAGTGATGGTCTCCCCAGCATGTTAGGGGCTAAATCAGATCAAAGAGGAAACAGGCTGCAGACTTTGTTTTCATTTCCCACCACTTCAAGGTCTCTTCTAGTTGATATTTATGGTGAAGTATTTGCTGTCGCTCCGCAACCCCAAACCAACCTCTCTCTAATCACCCAACACCACTCTGAAGCCCCTCTATCTGGTTCAAGCACAGCCGTTGTTCTGTTTTAAATAAGTCTTTTTTTCCCGAACAATCATATGTTCCCTAGTTCTGAGCAGATAAGACAATTGGCCAATTGAATAAGATGATTTTGATTTAAAATAAGAAAAAGCATCTTTGTTGTTTTCAAACTGCTCAAATTAAGTGGAAATACATCTATGTTATGTAATGCTTTATGTATTTTGAGATCAGCTTAAAGAACATAAATAGAGGATGACGGATGGCTTAATGCGTGTTATGATACTGAGTAAAAATTTCAGACAAAGTTCACCAGGTGGCACCTGCCATGTCGAGCTTTTTTTTTTTTTTGCTTGTTTTGAAAGAGAGATATAGAGGGTCATGTTTGTTTTGCTTCAGCCTGCCTTCAAAGCTAATGTATTTATTGACTTCTGGCAAGATGTAATTCCAGGAGTTTGTGAATTCCTAAATCTCATGAGAATTCATCTTTCTTCTAAGGTAAAGAATGAATAAATTCAGGTTTAAATTTGTCCTTCCTGATTTCTCACTTGCCTCCATTTAAGGTTGCCCCAATTCTACCCAATAAAATCTTTTTTTTTTTTATTTTTACAAATAAAAAGAAAGAGCTACTATCCTGCAACGTAATGATACATTTCTTCTTCAGCTCACCTGAATTAGATGGCTGAATTCAACCCAGCATTTGATTTAGGCATGTTGGTGGCGGGTATGAAGTGGTGCAGCGGTTTGGTCCGGATGCAATAATCACAGGATGGAGTCCCAGACTTGTAATCTTTGTCACATGTCTTCCTCCTCTCTTTAATCCCCTTTCCTGTCTAATAAAAGGCCACTAGAGCCTAAAAAAGTTAATTTTGTGACCTGAAATTTGAAGAAGAAGAAGTTCAACCAAAAAATGAAACTTTGAAAAATCTCTTTTTTAAGAAAAAAATCCAATATAAAAAAAAAAAAAAAAAAAAAAAACTAAATCTGATATTTGGGTTTTTAATTATTTTTTTATTTTTAAAAAAAAGCATTATTGCTTTATTTATATTCTTTCATTTATAAAACGTGTTCTTTGCGTGAACACAAGCAGAGTCCATTCCATAGGAGGGATGCAGGACTGGACTTGGTTCCTGATATAGAATGACCAACAACAGCTGTGGCTATTTCTGGCATTTCATATTATAAACCACAAGTGAAAACACTGATAAAGCCCTTTAGTTTACTTCTCACTGTCCACACCACAGAACTAGAGTTTGTTTTTTTTCTTTTAATTGAGGCACCATAATAGGACGAGCAGAGAGCACCATTATCACCTCTGTTGACCTCTGCTTTGACTTATATCAGAAATAAAGTAGTTTAGACGTTTCTGCAGCTCATAGTGGATGTATCAGCTGATACTCTGACCCAGATGGTCTAATTCCTGTTTTCTCTCTCCTATTCAGAACCTGACAGCACAGAACGGGAACTCTCCGAGTGGGACGGTGGTATAGCTGGAGCAGAAGCTTTGCACTCATCCCTCCCTCTTTCCTCCTCTTCAGTTCACCTTTATAATCTCAGTTCCATACCACCTTCCAGTTCTTACAACTTTCTTTTTGGGGCCAACAACCAGAACCAAAGCCCCTTCCTCCCCCCTCTACCAGTGCAGTATTAAACCCTCAGTGTGTTTCTGCGCTTGCTGAAACCAGAAAGGTTGGAAAAAAACATCTCATGAACCCTGAAACGCTGACGCTGATTCCTGGACATTTTGGGGAAATAAACCCCATATTTGTTTTTGTTTTATTTTAGTTTGTGGTCAAAAAAGGAGTGGTTGTGCAGAGTAGTTTGGAGCAGCTAGTGTCTTACCTGCAGCAGACTGAAGTCAAAGAAATCTTTTCAGAGAGGCAATACGGAGAGCAGAAATCAATCAGAAAATTGGACCAAAAAATTTCAACCAAATAAGTTTTACTTTTGATCTGCTGAAGTTTAAGCATTTTGACCTGCAGTCATCAAGTTTTATTTCAAAAGCACTTCCACAATCCATCTCCTTTAAGCCTCAAATTAATAGAGGATATCTGCAGTATTACAATTTGCTCTATTTCGTCAGAGAACGTTTTGTACTGCAGGTTAGATACCGGCTGCTCATTTGGACTTGATTAAACCCTCATTCATATATGTAAATCTAACCCCTGCAGCAGAAAAAGGAAATGAGATTTAACACTGGTGTTATTTAACATACAAAGATGAATCCTAAAAAAAAAAATACACCCTTGTTTTGAAAGGGAACGCCTGGTGCTGCTAATGAAACGCACCTCATCAGTAGTCCTATTTGAGGACCTCTATTAAAGCGGGAGGTCTGGTTTTGGATACAGGTGTTCAATCAAGAGTCTATATTACAACATTTAGACCATTTGCTCCCAGCATAAAAGGCACATATAATAAAAATGTAATAGAAGCATAGTATGTCAATAAAGTACATTCAGACAGATGAGATCACAGTAGAGACGTCTGGACATTTACACCAAATAAGGATATTTTTTTTGTTGTTTCTTTTTCCAATTACTTTTGTCTTCTACTGCTTTGAACAACACTGTTAGGAAACGTTAAAATGTCCAGCAGATTAGGGGGGGGGGGAGGGTTCCTCCGTCAAAGTTTAAGGAACAAATCGGCTTGGATTCAGCGTTTTGCTATAGAACATACTTGTTTAAAAATGCTGCAGTGTTTGGACTTCAGGATGAGTTTCTTTTTTTATATGTTTTTTTTTTTTTTTCTCCAGCTTTCCTTATCCTCTTTGTCAGTAACTGAAGGAGCTTCATCTCATGCAACAGACTCTAAAAAGCCACGGTCATTTTATTTAAGTTATTTATTTTACCACAGGACTGCATATTAATTTATACTGTAAATATTAATGCTCTATAAAAAAAAACAGAAAGGAGATAAGAGACTCTGCAATGACGAAGGAGATGAAGAATAGTAATATATGAAGAAGCTTCTATTGTACATAGCCAGAGCAGGTGTGAACGGGCTGTCTGCTGTTTTAGGGAGCCTGGAAACGTCACTGTGTTTTTATTTGGTGTTTTTTGTCCCTGTAAGCAGTCGGAACAGTTTGGATTTATGCCGCTCCGCAAAGAACAGCACACCCACAAACAAACACGATCCGACACAGAAACACAGGCCCGTCACGGTGTAGCATCATTGACCTACTGTGTCACCTGAACTGCCTCTTGCAAGAATTTGCACATCCAATAAATCCACAGTGCACACCTCTGAGCGGCTACAGTCAGGGTGGTGGTGTTTTTTTTGTTTGTTTGTTTGTTTTTGTTGTTGTCGTCTCCATCCCCACTCTGCAGGAAAGGCATCGCTTTGCTCTCTGGTCCAGTTCCTGCATCCAGCTCTGCTCCAGGCTCAATCCGAGCTCTGCAGAATTCAACTCTGATCCTTTGCTGCGCTGAGAAAGAAACCTGGAAATCCTTGGAATTAAAAGCTAGAAACTTAAACTGCCTTTAAGGCCACCAGGGGGCCCCTAAGAGCACCTTTTCCAGAGGGTCTTAAATATGACACTCTGAAAAAAAAAATATATATATATATATATATTTCAGGTTTAGATAAGAACAGGTAAAGAAAGGAATCTGCAGATATTTGTATTTCCAAAATGAAATCCTGATTCAACTGTTGAAGTGTCCTTCCTTTTCTTCCCTTTCCATCCTCCCTTCTATTCATACTTGCATCTTTCATTTCTTCCTATACTGAGTCTTTGTGTCTTTCCTATCCTACCTCCCTTTACACTTATTTCTTCCATCCTCACTCTTCGTTCATCTATTCCTTGTTTGTTTTCTTATTGTGTCCTCTGTGCTTCCCCTACTTGTGTACTTCCCTGCCTTTCTTTGTTACTTATGTCCAACCTATGGTGTCCTTTTTCAGTCCTTGTGCCCTACCTTTCTTCCCTTCTTTTATTTGTATTTCCTTTCTTGTGTTTTTCCATCTGTCTTTCCTTCCTATCATCATTTTCGGCCCTCTACTTCTTTCTTATCTCCTGTTCATTTCTCCTTCCTCCCTCTGCCCTTTCTTAAATAGTTCCTATTTTCCCTCCTCAGTCTTTCCTTCCCTTATGTCCTTCAAGAAGATAGTGGTGAGTTATTGCCATGATAAATGGATTGTCGCTACATCGCTTTAAGTGAAATCAGATCAGGTTGCATCTAGCTGCACAGTGCTTCCCCTGCTGAAGCAATTGCAGAGTCCATATTTATTCAATGGAGGTCCAAATGTAACCAGGTACCAAAGCGGTTTCTAAGTCATTTGTTTCTTTAATTTATCTAAACCTATAATTTGAAACATTTGCATTTTTTCTTCAGGATTCTTGAGTATAAAACAGCAGAGCAGCTTCCAGGACAGCAGGATGACTGGTTCAGACCTGCTGCAGAGACATCAGACGCCCCAGTGTTTCTCATCTGTTGTCAAAGCAATGGCATATCCTATGAGCTCAGCTTAGGGTTTGATGGTCTTTCTGAAGTTTGTCTCAGTTCGATGGCTTTTCCCCAACATTAAAGGTGAAGATGTTCCATTGTGGTTTCTACAAACAGTCTCTTTTATATAT
>JAUZNJ010030163.1:0-14941 GCA_034780135.1 Jordanella pulchra
ACCTGGGAGCAATCAGGGGACACAGGGAGCACAGAGAACAGAAACTCAAACACAGAGACAGACGGATCATGACAGTTAGGTCATCTCACACAGCTGCTGCAGGTTGGAAATACTCTTCACATGAACCCATATCTCTTCAAAAATTCATCTGATGCCTTTAGTTACAATCATGTGCTTATGAGTGTAGTGTGTTGCCCACTTTGTACAGCCAAGAGGAGACACCCTAAATTATAAATTAGATCCTGGATTCAGCTCATGCTGCTTATTGAACTTGTGGAATACTGTCCATTTCATTTATTAAAAGCACAATTAATATTCCATTAGTTAATAAATTTTTGACCACACCACGCATTGAGAGCCTTTGCGTGCTACAACTAATGGTTAGTTTGAGTTGGACTGTATTGAAATCATGAATCTCAGAGATCCAAGTCAGATTTCAATCAAAACCTTCCATGAAGACAGATTCCTAGCTTGGAAAGTCAGATTTTCTTAACAGTCTGACATGGGATCCATATTATTCACGTAAACAACAGTTACATTTTTTACAATGCTTGTACAGCTAAGATGCATTGGGAGAACTCAGTTTTGGGATTAGATTCAGTTTCACATTCAGGTGTAAATAAAAACACACCTGAAGGGGGACTCTCACTCCCCTGAGTCCTAAAGAGGAACCAGTTGCTGCTCTTGCATCTCTGAAGGAGAGGGTTATTTTAATTCTTTAGTGAAAGGAAATAAAGAAACAAACTGACATACCAAGCATGGTAATATGAGTATTGTTTGCTGCTCATTAAAGTGTATAGTGATGATATTCTATGTTTTGTCTGCTCATCTCAAGCCAAAAGTATAGACATATCTATTCAAAACTAGGAGTTTATTATTGACTTAGAGCATAAATTTGTTTGGCTGCACTGAAAAATGTTCCCAATATTACAACTTATATCATTGAAAATATGAGCTTCATTTACAATATGCATACACTTATTTTTAATGAGGTCAGTATGTTTTTGTTTTTACAAAGGTTCATGTATAAAAGTTAAAAACATATTTTAGTTTAAACTATTGAACTATATGCTGTTATACTCAAGCACTTGCTAAAGTCCAAATGACACAAAATAACTGATCGAGTAGAAATCATTTGCTGACCACATTAGTGGAGTCTAGAGTCACAGAGACCTGTTCTCTGGGGTGACCAGTCATGCCTTTCCAGTAAATGAGCCTTGGTTTGCAGTTATCAGTAGAACAGCACTTGCCTTTCTGCATTATATAAAGTAGAAAGTTTGTTGCTGAGGGAATGATGGTGTGAGGCTGTCGTTCAAAAATGGAGTCCAACACCTAAGATCCAGTGAAAGGAACTCCCAGTGCTTCTGAATAGTAAGACATTTTGGACAATTGTATGCAGCTGATTCAGTTGGAACAGTTTGACTGGTTACTGCTGGACAAAACAAGGTCAGTAAAGACGCGAATAAGCAGGTAAACTGTGGAAGGTCTCTAGCGTCCTGCAGATGCCTAGCTTAAAAGAGATGGAGCACCTTTCGGGATTAGAGTGGGGGCTGTTAGCCTATTAGCAACACTGACCTCAAACATTTCTTTAGAAAGATAGATCTAACTGCTGAAGGTTTAGCTGTTGATTTGGGAAAAAATAAGAGAATCGGGATGTAATCCTCCTTATTGATTTAGACTAGTGTGACCACTGCAAGTAACCCTGAAATTTTTTTAAAGATAAAATATACAAATTCAGTCAGGGTTGAATCTAATTAAACAATATAAACTTTCTATCATTGTTGTTAAAGTAGCTTCAAACATTTTAGAGTAAAATCAAACTGACATAGTGTAGAGTCGGGGATAAAACGTCCCATGGCAAATGTCTCCTTTTGGTTTTAGTTCTTACAATATTTTATTAGATATACAATATTAATAATGTGCAACATGCAAAGAGACAGAATGACTGCTGAACTTGTAATCTAACTAATGTCCTTGTTTATTTTCCTCCACTAACTGCTTCATCGTGTACGTAGCAGCATGTTTTTAATGAAAGTTGTGCGTGTGGAACAGCCCTCACAGTCATTAAGTCCTGGACTGCAGATCAATGACATTAGAAGGAGAATGACTTATGAGGACTGTCGCATAGGATTGATTTTTGTCATCCAGGAACAGTTAATAATTATCATACTGTAAATATAGTAACATCGCAGTAAAATGTTTATCTATACTTTGTTTCCTTAGTGAGTTATTGGACAGAACAAGAGCTGTCAAGACTTTTCTCACCTTAAGGGGATTAATTATGGTTTTATTTAGCTATCAGAATTCAAAGAGACATACATCTTGGTCATCTATTAAATAAAGTTCAATGAACCTTTCTTTTACTCTGCCTATGCTTATTTTGTGTTTTTTAAATGTTTAACTCTAGAACTATTTAAGATATATTCTTCCATTATCACTTGGCTGATGCTTCAATACCAATCCCACCAAGTTAGAGAGCAGCAACAAATCATGGACTCAAACCATTGTTGGTTAAAGAAGAGCTGCACACATGACGGATGGTGCCTATTAATGTGCATTTTACAACACTTTAGTACAAAGTCACTATAAAAGGCACCTTAACACCAAGACACTAAATCATTTATTCTGAGTTTATCTTGAAAATCAACCACATGTCTACATTGATTACTGTTTTTGGGGTTAGACTTTTCTGTTCTGTATGTGTTTAAGGGGAAAATAGCTTGATCCTTGCTTATGTTGAAGAACTGGTTTCCAGCTATTTAGATGTATTTAACTAAAAGCCTTTATTCAAGGTCTGTGCTCCATTTTAAAACCATTCAGAAGTGGAAATGCATTGGAACAATATTTCTTTTGCATGATAATGCAATATTTATAAAGTGGGCAGCTCAGGTAAATTATGCAGACAAATCATTTGGGTTTCCTGCTTCAAAGTCTCCCTTGGATGTTTTACATGGAGAATATTAGCTTTTATGTCATCTTTTTGGTTTAGTGCAGGTAAATATATCTGAAATTTAAGAAAAATATGCTAAAGATATGTATTAAAATTATTATCCTAGAAAGTCCCCTTTTGTCCCTGGTGTTCTGGTCAGCTTTGTTTATTTTCTGTCCTCTCAGATCATTTCATCTCTACATTGAAGTAAAGATAAAGTGAATAACAAAGCTGCAGAAAATGACATTACAGCCACCATGTTTTACTATATGCATGAAGTTCTTTTTCTTAAACACCTAATTCTTGGGGAAAATCAAGATGCTTTCGTTAACTGTGACATTAGGCTGTTGGTTATCCGGGTTTTCCTATAATGAGCATTTTATAGTTTTTTTTGTATTTTACTGTGTTTCAATTTAATCACAATTCTCTAATATAGGTCTTTTCATATAGACATATGTCAGTGACATAGTTTTTCTTTTTCTTTATTTCTGCTTTATAACTGCTTTAATTGTTGTGAGAAAATATTTCTGTAAATCCTTATTTAGATAAATCAGAAGTAACAACCAAAATTTCTTAACTTACATTTTGGAGTTTAGTTGCAGAATTGGTTTCTTCCAATTCTGAGACTTTATCCCTTTTTATCTTATACACAAGAACAAATATTGATGTTATACATCTTCAAGACGAATATACTACTCCTGAAGGAAAATCCATCTCAGAAGAGAAGGATTGTGCTTTAAATATCAGTTTGTCTCTTGGCATTTTGACAACCAAAGTGAAATAACTCTGAATGATGTTGCTTTTATTTCAAAGCAACCACAGAGCTGTGTGAGTTCCCTTTATTCAGATCACATCCAGGAGAAGCTTGCCCCTCCCTGCCTCTCTAACCAGCAAAACATTAACTTTAACAGTTTTTTAGATAAAAGACACAGCTGTTTTGTATCATTACACCCAGAGGGAGAGAGAGATAACACAAGCATTCCTTTTAATTCAACACAGGAAACAATAAAAGCTGAGAGCCTCCTGCTACGTAGCTTATAAAAGTCAGCAAATGTTTCTGTTATTAACGACAGCCCTGACTTTGCCATGTGGCCAAGATTTTGAAAAAGAAAACAAGAAGCTGAGTTGCTTTACGTAATTTAATTTGCTACTGAAACCAATGAATATGCTGATTGGTCTTGACTTGTAACAGAATAGAGACAAATTGCACAATAATTTGAATGATTATATTGTCATTTTAAGCAATAATTATAATTGAAAGACTACCTCATTGACTTAATTACAGTGTGTTGTTAAAACAATTGTAGCAGAATGGTCCCACCCAGGTATGCTACTTTGTGTTGGTCTGTAATTGAAAATCACATTTAAATGACATGAAGATTTTTTTGTTGTAACACAACAAAATGTATATACCAGAGCTTATTTTATTCATTTAGCAAATCACTTTGTTTTACATTCATGCTATTATATAAACTTATACCTTTTGCTTTGTTTTTCCTGTAGGAGGACATGGATCATAACTACTACACATCAAAAACGTACGGCCCCTCAGATCCTATGAGCAAAGACTTGTGGGTAAATATTGACCAGATGGAAAAGGACAAAGTAAAGATCCATGGGATTCTATCCAACACACACAGGCAGGCGGCGGTAAGTCAACAACAGCCTGATTAGCTATTTAGTGGATACTATATGTTATTTAAGCCCATAGTTGTTGTCTTCTCAGATTATAGTGAACTCTCATTTTTCACGGGGGTTACGTTCCATCAAGAGCTCGGGATAGGCGAAATCCGTGAAGCAGTTACTTTTTTTTTTTTTTTACAATTATTATACAATAAAATACTCCATAATACATTGATACCAAAGAACAAAACGTTTTTACAGGCTGAAGCATTTGTTTAACAAATAAAAGTACTGTATAATTTTTTTTTTTAAATAGGGCTACAACTAACAATTATTTTGCTAAAAATAAAGAAAGAAGAAGAATTTTTACAGAAATAAACTGGATGAATGTGGCCAAGCAGGTGATAATTTAATACTTATTAAACCATCGAGATAAGCAGTTTGCTTTAATAATATATAACATATTTTATATGGATTTCATGTTGCGAGTCAACACAATGTAGTGCACACTTATGAAGTGGAAGAAGAATTATTTGTACAAACGTAAACATGAAAATAATGGCATGCTTTGTTTTATTTATGCCCTATGATGAACCCCCCCAAAAAAAAAAAAAAAAAAAAAAAAAAAAAAAAAGTTAGCCCACTGTTAGCCCCAGGTTCATGTGTTAAATTCCACCTACTTCACGGTAACTCCATTTGTGTTGGATTTTCATATTATATCCCATTGCAATATTGTTGCATTGCATTTTAATTCTAACAAAGTTTATAATTTCATAAAGCAGAGGTGGGTTGTGACTAGTTACATTTGCAGGACTAACGTTTGAAATCAAATTTTCTAGTAAAAGGTGCTGCTACTATTTCAGTATGTGAGTATTATCAGTGACTAAAAAACAAACTTGTTTCAAAAAAGCACATCTCAGAAAGAACATGTAAGTTATTATAGCTATTTTTCAGTCTGCGGTTATTGGAGGCTAAGTGATTATTGTGAAGTGGATATTACCATTGGAGGTGTTTTATCCTGCTCTAACGTATATACATTCCCAAATGTTAGTACTGGTTTTAGAATTTATGTTGGAAAGATTTATTTTAGGAAGGTGTTTTACCATCTGTAGTTACTTTTCAACTATGTTTTTCTTTTTTTCCTTTTCTTTTCTTAGTCTTTCAAAGTCAAAGATTAATATATAACTTAATATTTGTGTTTGCTTGAGATTAGATCTCTAAAATATTAAATTAAATGTTTTTTAGTAGGTATTCAATGCTCAAGTAGGCACTTTTAACTTTACTTGAGTAAAGATATGTTAAGGTTGTGCCACTCTTAAGTTGATTTTTTTCTCTACTCCATCTACCTCTGATAATAAGTAAGTTTACCTGCATTGCACTGCATGTACACTGTATTCAAAGTTTGACAACAGGCAGTTTATTTAAATGAACATGGGGGACATTTTATGGAAAAATTGAAATACCTTTAAATACTATGGAGGTCCTTTGCAATAATAAAAAAAGCATAATTAAACTTCAGTGCAGGCTACTCTCCATATCATTATATTACGAAAGTGCAAAATAAAAGAACACATGACTAACAAAATCAGAAAAATCCTGGGTAGTATAAAGAGAAGCCAGAACAAGACATTGTTCCTACACCTTGACAGATAAATTATAAATGTTGGCAATGAAAAGGGAACAGGTTCCCTGAAGACCCACCTGTTTGGTGTCAGAGTACTGCTGTAAATCAACACTGCAGCAGTGGAGAGATAGAGGAAGGATCATGACCGATTAAGTAATAAAACACATTTTATGTGTCAAATCTCAAAGAGAGACTAACTTTAGCTTGATAGAAAATCTGCTGAAATGTTTAAGAACACCTTCATGCAAAAATAAGCAGAACGTAAGAGAGCTCCACAATTCTGCTCAAATTAAAAATTGCAATCGATTTTGGTTTTTCACAAGAATTATAATGTAATTTTTTTCCCCTCTGGCCTTACCACAAGCATAAACATCTTTAGCTCCAGGGCGTATTGTTTTCATGACTTTGAGAGCTCTCCTGTCCACAGTCCACCTTCACTGGACTTTACTGTTTCATTTGGATCTAAGTAATAGCTGCTTTTTTTCCACCTTATGTGGAGTGAAAAAAACCTCTTTAAGGGTTTTACTGCCACCCAAAGGGCTGGGGTGAGACAGTTGGTGTCTTACACTCGTAAAATGTAACAACCAAAATTAAGTGATTCTGTTATTCAGAGATTTCATTTTTTTGTAAAATGTGATTGTATTGAAAATGCACTTTTTTTGCTTAGCCCTAGTAAAAACCAATGACTTCACCTGAAAAACTGAGTTTTTATATTTTAGCTCTTAAAAACCGCTGGTTAACACGATTAATCTCATATTGCAAATACTTCCTGGAACAGTTAACAAACAATTCTACATTTTTCCACTTGGGGTGTCCTGATAGAACTTTTTCATTGCAGATAGGATACTGCTATTGAGAATTGAGAATTGGGCGATATTAGCCCGATACGATATTAGCATGAATCATACTAGCAATTATCACTCATTTTATACTGTAGACGGTTATAAACGGCTTGATCAAGTAATATTACTAAAACAGGAAAGAAAAGTCAACAACAAAAGGTATGGAAACAATTGTTCCATGTAAAATTAACAAATGACTTACTAAATTAACAAATGACTTAACTGTAGCAGAGTGTTTCTATCAGCATATCGGAGATTTTAGATCCCGGCCGATAAAATCCGATATTAGATTATTGGCTACATTTCTTAATTGATTACCTGTGGCAAGCCTTTTCATGTAAAGGGAATATGTCATATTTTAGGGACAATCAAAATCCATGTAATGTAGATAAAACACAGGCAGCTTTTTCATTGCTTTCATATCAGGAATAAAACATTTAATCAAGTCTGCTACACAAGTACTCTTCAAAGTCACCCACAAAAACAGGACGGCACTATAGATAAATTGATAATAATACAGTGTCAGTAATGGCGCTGCCTGATATTGTTCTGGAAAAAAGCTTTTTTTTAACAATATTATGTTACATAGCAGTAGGCTTGTTTATTTATAGCAGAGAAAACGTACATATCAAACTTGGGTGAGCTCCATTGTAGTAATAAAAAAGAAAAGAATTTTCTTCACCCTCCAGAGAAACTTGTCCTGTTGCAAACGGGATTTTAAAATTTTGATCATCTGTTTTTTGACATTTTAACGCTGTCAAACGTCAGATGAGACTTTCTTCAATGGGCTCTTTAATCTATCCATCAGGTGCCAGTTTGTTATGTCTTCAAGCTATTGCTTTCTGACAACAGTTCTTAAGCCCTCCTCCTCCTCGCTGGTCAAATCACCATAAAAATATCTTCTCTATAAACTCGGATAGAATTTTTATGGATTCATCTATTAGATGTATTCTAGCGCTGAAAGACAAAAAAGCTGTTGTTCTCCATGCAGTTTAAATTCTTCTCTGCTGCTAGTTTAAAGCCCTCCCTCCATGTCGGTGCAGGCAGGTGACCCATGTGAGCTGCATACTGATAGAGTCACATAAGGCAGCAGCCGCCGACCAGGGAGACAGAGCAGCATGGCAGCAGGGAGAAAGGAAGTAACCTGAGTGAACAATAGTTGGGGAGGCGACAGAATAGAGTCCCTCATTGTGCATTCTGCTCCTCTGCTTTCTGTCTGGTATAATGGTGAGTTTAACCATACAGATTCAGATATTTTTTATGGAACAAGGACGAGATTTTCCAGTTAAAAGAAGACATTTGAACTATTTTGGCTTATTCTCCAACTCGGGGCTTAGTTTGACGAATCAGTAGGTGAATACCCTCACTCAATAGGGTTGTCTTTTAGAGTCATAAAGGACAGATGGAAATCTTGGATGATTCACTGAGAAAGGAAAACCATCTGTGCTGGACTTATCTGTGGCATGACAGAGGGCAAATGTTTTAGTTCATTGTAATGGGCAGTAAAAATCCTGAGAAACTGCTTAGAGCTCAGGAGAACATACTCCTTTCCAGACCCACTGCCTGCCAAAACCCTGGCCCAGACACAGGAAAGAAATGGCTGATAAAATTTAGGAAGCAAAACATAGAGAGAGGCCAGCTCTACCAGATGATTTCTGCAAAGTTAGACTGTGGATTAAGGGGCACAGTTTGCGAGACTCAGGTCGGTTTACCACAAAACTACTAATGCAGGGCTGTGGAGTTGCAGTATTTATTGCGGCTGCCAATCTTCATGATTGCCTCTGGCAGTCACTGTGACATATTTAAAATGATGCATCCCTTAACTATGGTATGTGAGCACAATCCTGCCAAGAACAAAAAAAAAGGATTCTGCTGGTAATGTTTTATGAGAAATCTGTTTAATTTCCATGGATTATTCTTTGTCTTTAAGGAAAAAAAAGTGGATTTACATTTATTTGTCTTTAAGCGTCTGTAGAGATTAAATTTGTTCTGAACTGACACAATAGAAGTTGACCTAAAGAAAACTCAATTAAATTACTTTACAAAATTCTTAAATTATCTTAGGTCATCTTTTTGAACTTTGGCTGCTTAGTCATTTCTTTCAGTCATTTTCAACTTGATGTTTGTCTCGCTGATGTAGCTACTTTAATAACTCAGATTTATGCATCATTCAGGACTGAAAATATTCAATACATGAGAGATGAGTCATAATCATAACTTTAAACAGAAACCTTGTGCAGTTTATTCTCAATAATCTGTCAACAATAAACAGTTCCTTCCAGTATCTTTGGTTGGACCTATAGCACTCTATAGGATCAATGAAGTAAACTACCTTGATTAACATAAACTGGTATTATAGCTCCAATAGTTAAATCTCAAATGGTTATATAACCTGGAATGCATTGTCCACTGATGGAAAATACATGATGTGATTCGTCCCCCGGTGTGGTGCGGCAGGTCTTGTTACTTGGTCCTGGACAGATGGAAGTAACGCTGAAAGCGACCATCATCCAGCCGCAGCTCCTGGAGCAGGTGATGAACAGATCCAGGGCTCCCAGCAGCATTATTTAACTTACCACATTAAATAAAAGATCATTTTAAAACTGTGTAAAAAAAATAAATAAATAAAACACTAGTCAAGTAATCCAAATATAAAAAGGGCTCTTTTCACCTGCAAGTACCAAAAAAAATCTATATTTATAAGAAAATATCTTACTTGAAGTATTTTGCTAATTGATTATAAGTTATTAACCAGTTGTATTTGATTATTTTTTGTCCAAATCCATAATGTTATCTTAAATGTAAATTTGTGAAACTATATTTAAAAGATGATAGTTTATCTCCTTGAGTTTTGGAGGAAAGTACAACCTATTAATAAGTATAAGTATCTATTCACTCTTCTAGAAACAAAACATTTTACTGCTGAGATTTATCTTTGTTTTTTTATAATCTTGATAAATGTTTGACACAGATCATCAGTTATGTTCTCTCCTCTTAACTTTTCCCATTTACTCTCCGATCTTTATTCTCTGCTGATTTAAAGATAAAAGTAGTTTCCTCTTGGATTTTCAGTTCCCTTTATTTTTCTGTCTTAAACCATCTGTTTGTTTTTCACAGAGAGTTAATCTGTCCTTCGATTTCCCGTTTTATGGACATCTCCTGCGTGAAATCACTGTGGCAACTGGTGGTAAGTTCTAGTCTGCCTTCTCTGTAGAAGTTATGTCTGTAATTGTTGGACCAACAGTATGTGCTTGGCATAGTAGATTTTTTTCCACTGTGATTTTTCTCTTTTTATTGCTGTGAGATTTAAGAGGCAGCTTTTGAGAGATTTAAGAATGTAAGGTGGAGAAGATCAGTAGAAAGTTTGTATTTATCCTTCTTTTCAGCTTGGATGCTTTGCTAAAGTGTTTAACAGCTGAGATCAGATATTTAAATACACTTAAAAAAACAGGTGTTTTAAATATTTTACTTTCTTCAAATTTTGAAGTTATATACCGGGCTGTAAGAAAATAGGATGTTGTGCTTCTTATCGGATTGAATTACAATATTTGAGTTAAACTGTAACACCGGTGGGTGTAATTTAGGCCAAATCCTTAAACAGTCTGCTTCCTTTCATGACATCTTGGCATAAAGAAAAGAACAACTTAAGATCAGGGAACATATCCAAAAGAAAATTGTTTTCTACAAATCTGTTTCATCCTTAGGTAAAATTTGCAGACTCCTAAAGATGTCTTGTCAATTTGCAGTGTGTTTTACTATATACAGGATGTCCAGTATTATACAGGTTAGGGAGAAGATAGGTTCTGCCTTCCTGTGATGCTTGTGTTTGTGCTAAAATCTGAATATAATTCCCAGACTGAAAACTAAATAACTTTTGGAGCTTGTGTTTGAGGCTGTTAAAACCTTGTGCACAAATTAGTTGCAAAGAGGCTAAAGGACAACAGAGTTTATGTCTTGGAGATGCCATCATAAATCCCTCTCCTCGGTCTAATTTGGTGTGCAGAGCTGAGATGTTGCATGTAACCAATGAGGTTTACAAACCTGAATGAGTTACACAGGATTCCCAAAGTATTGGACCTAAGTAATCCATTTTAAAAGGGAAGTCAACGGTTAGGAAATGTATGTAAGTTTCTAATTTTGAAGAAAGCAAACAAACAAATAAAAAAAAGCTGCTGCATTTTTCTGTCTCAATATTGTGTATATAGCAAACTTTATTTGTGAACCTCAGTAAATAAAGAACATTAAAGAGAACCAGGATTTGTTGGATATTCAAGACAAAAGGTCTCTTTCTATTCATTTTATATAAGTATGTAGATTTCACTATGTATATGTATCTTATATATCTGTATTTGAGGGAATGAATTAGAAGTATCTGGATTAAAGTGTCTTGTTTGCCGGAAATAACTTAAATCTTTAACAAGTGTGAGCCAGACAAGTGGCCAGCCTGATAGGAGACTGGTGAAATCTCTCACCTCTGTGGAATAGTCTGCCAGACTGAAAACAAACCACTCCCAACATTCAGCAACAGCTTCTCTCCCTCCTTGAGACTTAGTGGAGGGGAAACCAGACCCGTGGTATTTGGGCTGGAAAGAGGAATCATTCTGCCAAGTCCCACCCTGTCAGACTTGAATACGGAGGTGGGGGTATCAGACAGTGGTAGGCAGAGGAACGTGACACAGCAATTGTGTTCACCACAGTGTGCAAAGCAATTTTCCACTTGAGTCCTGACAGCAAGACCACAAACAGTCCGGACAGTTTTTATCACATCAAAGAACAAAGCTCAGCTTTTACCCAACTATTCCAGAGATGCAGGCTCGCCTTTCTCTAAAAACATAAAGAAATCATTTGTTGCGGTTCTTATAATCATCATCATCAATGCCTCGATCCTTAATTTCTGGAAGCTAGCTTTAGAGACGCTCCAGAGGGATGGGCATGCAACATACAAGCAGGGAGGAGATAACAAGAATTTGCATACCTCTAGACAGAGATGGAAAGGCAAAACCAATGAGTTGGAGGAGGAGGAAGCAGCTATCTTCCTCTCACAGACCTAAGGGGTTTTGTTTCTGAGACGGCCTCCCCCCATACCCTCAATCAGTCAACTCATCCTCTGTGATCCTGTAATTTAATTCTGTCACCAACTCTGGGTATTTTTAAGGAATGTTCTTTCCACTAGGTTTTTTGTGCATCTGAAAAAAGATGATTAAAAATAACACTTTGAGTGTATATATTGCTGCAGTTCACAAAAGACAACATTTCAGAGGAACAAGATTCAGTTTATATCCAGTTTTATTGAGTCCAATTCTTCCCAAATAAAATAAGTTGAATCTAATTAATTTCATATCAGTTTATTTACACAATGAGTTTCAGATCCACTTACATACCAAAAAATTCAATCCAGATTAAATTACTGTCACATTAAGGTGATCATTTTATCCTAATTTGGGCTGGGTGACTCAGCCAATACATATATATATATCACCGAGCAGTCCAAGGACCTTCTGACTTGGGGTAAAAGACAGAAAGGAAAAAAAAGAAACCGACTTATTCAAGAGTTCTTTCTGTAAGAAAGAACAGCCTGAGTGCACAAAATGACTTAAGGAATGCTGTAGCTTCATCAGTGGCTTCCTTTTAAAACCAGAACATGACAAACAAAAAGTTATAGTTACAATCTCTTGCAAAAGGGGGAAAAAAGAATGTACACAAAGATCATGACCTGCACATGCCTTCATCCAGATAAAAGCCACATCTAAATACAGAAGCGCGTGGCTGGAGAGCTTTCTAGGGTTAAGATAAGAGATGAGGTTAAGGCAACCAAAGGTGCTGTGGGTGGCTTTGTCCAGAAGGGGGGCAAAGCTATACCTATAATTACTGAGGTAGTAGGACTTTCTTTGGAAAGGAAAAACAGCAGGAGTAGAAGCATTTCACAGCAGCATCAGCTTTGTCATATAAAGGGACACAGCAAAGCTGAAAACCACTAAGTTTGCATTAGTCTGTATGAGGAAAAAGAAGATAAATTAAACTCCATTAATAAATGCAGTTGCATAGAATGAGGGAAAAGAAAAGATTGGAGTATATTTGAGTATGTTCCCAGCAACATAGCTACCTTAAGATATTAAAACTCTATAAGTTTTATTAACAGGAAAGTTAATACGGAAGGTTTGACATGTGGTCATCAGCTGTCTGCCTCTCCGACAAGCCTGAGAGCTGTTTGTTAGCCTGCGTTTTGAGCTCTCTTTAGACTTCAGGCTAAGAAAAAATGAGAACAGAAATGACTCTTCTGCAGTTTTCTATGTATTTATCTTTTTTGTAAACAGACAAAGAACCAATAACTTTCAAACACAAATTCCCAGACACTATTTGATTGACAAAGTAGCTTTGGTATGTGGATTTTTTAATGTATTTGGTCCAACTTTATGTTTATAGTTTGAAAACCTGAAATTTCTTTCAATTTAATGTTTACTGTAACACTTAAATCTACAAGTTAGATAAAAATAGCTCCTTTATAATGTGAGAGACAGACCACAAGATTAAAAAGAAAGGATAATTACCTTTTACTACAAGATATTTGTAAAGGGAGACTTGATCCAAGGTTAGGAAGAGAAGATGGATGATGGATGTTTTATTTTTATACGCAAATAAGTGATTAACAGGTTTTACAGTTTTCATTTTCATAAAGTCCTAGATTGTGAGACACATAGGTGTCAATCTATTTCTCTTTCTATTTCTCTTTCTCTTTGTTTCTCAAAGTCAATTAATTGTTAATTATGATTAACACCAGTTTGAGCTAAGAGCCAACAGGAACCACAGAGTGGTTATCAGCTAATATATCAATTAGAAAAACAAAACAACCCTGATAATCTGGGGAAGCAGCACACCTATCTATAAAAGTCTAAGTGGTTGTGTTTTAGCTACATTGGCTCATTTTTCCCTAATCTCTTGAGTATGATTTCAATCTTTAATATACTGGCTGCATCATAAAGCCCTGTCCATTTTTCTGCCCGTGTTAAATATGTCAATTATTTATACCCGTAATTCCTAGTTAAATTCTATAGGTCTGCAGAGCAGTGCTCTATTGAGTTGGATCAGCTGATAACAAGTCATCATCCTGGGTCAGGAAACATTGATAATCCCCAAAAATGCATTTGCTATTCTCCCATTTAACAAAGCCTCCAGCATAGTTAAATTATCCATCCTGCACAATTACAGCAATCAGTGTAAATTTCCAACACCTTGTTTCATTAATATACTGACCTGTGGTATGACTCGCATTCGTTGATCATTTGGGGAACGAATGTGATGGTGAGGAAAAAAATGTTTAAAAAAGGTGCTCAGTAAATTTAGGCCGGCTTTTTTATTATTTGTGACAGGTTGGTTCAGCAGTGCCAGCATATGTTACCCTGCCGTTTACATCTGGCTTTAGCTCCCCTCTTCTAATTTTCCCACCTTTTTATAAATATGGGTACATGTACGGAAGGGCCAGAGTTGGGATGAGGATCCCATATTTTCATGCTAAGTTTGTTTTTTATAAATCACAACTTTTGCGTGGAAGTCGGAGTACGCACACATACACAAACCGGTGCCTTTATAAATAAGATCCCAGGTACTTTATATACAGTGAAGAGATAAATGGAACCAGGTGGGGAATTAAATGCTGAGAGAAACTGAATGACTGACAAAAAGTTTGAATACAATTAGCATCACAAAAGAATAATTAATATAAAATTACTGGTGCTCGTTTTAAAGAAAACTGTTTGGTTCTTCATAAACTGCAACATGTTCACGGATATTCAGCCAACAATCCACTAACTAAGTTAATATTGCAAGGGAAGCTTTTTAGGCAATTCTCTAAGGCAGTGTTTTTCAACCCTGCTCCTCAAGGCACACTGTCCTGCAGGTTTTAGATGTTTCTCACTCCTGTTTTAG
>JAUZNJ010030164.1:0-14941 GCA_034780135.1 Jordanella pulchra
TTAAAATTAAATACTTGCACTTCTTATCGTGCATTTACTCTCCTACAAAACTACAGCTGGATGAAGCTGAAGGTAAAAATCTTTTTTTTTTTTTTCCTTAGTTCAGATTCTTTGCCTCCGTGGTATAACTGTTGTTCGTGTTTTAGACTGGTTATTCGTTTTTTTTCCTTTTCTTTCTCCTTTTTTAAGGGCATTCTGTAAATACCTTTTCACCTTATGTTAGGAATTACCTGAGGGAATATTGCCTGATATTGGATATCAGTCCAATATCAGGCAAAAGAATATTGGATTATATCGGACTGTTCCTAAAATCTGTGCATACTGATAGAAACACTTTGCTTCCGTCTAAAGTTTATTTAACCCATCGGGTGAGTCGTTCTTATACCTAATGTTGTTGACTTTTGTTATTATACCTTTTCTAACATTTGACACTATAAAATAAATAATAACAGTATATATGACTTGGTAGCTTATTGGTTCAATATTTGTATCAAAAATGAAAAAGTTCTTTTAGGACATTCCTAACTTATGTTGTGGTCAGTAAAATGAACCTGGAGTCATAAAACCTGAATCTTGATGTGGGTTTTATGACAGCATTTGTGACTGAGCTTTGGTTAATTTTCCTGTAAAATCTTGACTGTGAAATGTGAAATGCAAGCCTTCCTGTTTTAAAAAAGCCCTTTGCAAAGTTTACTCCTAGAAGACTGTTGTCCTCTTATTTTTCCTCCTATTGAGGATGTAATTATGAGAGTATTGTCATTGCTGCCTAGATCTATTTGAACTTTAGCTGTATTTGCAAAATTCATAATTCATTTTGAATTTGCTGATATGTTCTAGTCACATATCTGGATGTCTGAATATTGGTTTTGAGTTGGATTTTTTTTTTTTCACATTTCCTAAGGGATGCAGGACAATTAATGGGCAGAAATGCATTTGAATATAACGAAGCATGTGAAAAATGTGGTGCGGACTGCGGAGAAACAGAGCCATAGAGAGAGAAGATTGAACACCATGTTATTTCAGCTCTGTCCTCCCCCAGAGCTCCCAGCCTGTAAATCCTGGTGGGAGGCATGCATTTATATTGGATCAACATACTATGATGGTATTTTTCCTGCTCTGTCTCTTGTTTTCATAATCATACCCAGTCCCCTATGGCTTGCAACTAAAACCATTTTTATTGACTCTGGAGAAAGTTATCTCTGGGTGATGTACTCGGAAAGGAAAACTGTTCTAGGTTTGTACACAGGATCACTGTCCCATCACAACATGAATAAAGAATAGAAGAAAACAAACGACTTCTACCACAAATGTGTTAGAGTTCTAATGCCACTCTTTCTTTGTTGCTTTAACGTAATGGCATTAATGTGGTATTTTTTTTCGTATTTGAATACAGATATATATATTTTTTTTACACTTATGTTTGTAGAGAAGAGGTGGGAAAAAGAATTACTAACTCCTTTAGGCACTCTAGTAATAACTCAAAAGAGCTTTTAGAACACTTAGAAGTGTCTTTTGTAGCAAGTTAAAAACTAGATAATTATGTTAAGGTCTAATTTTGGAATATCCTTTGATTTGCTGTTCGTTTTTTTTGTTTGTTTGTTTTTTTTTACAGAGGTTCATTTATATGCTACGGTAAACTTACTTGTGCAATATACAGTCTTTACCAAAATGAGGAAAAATACAACAACAAATATGTGAGGCTGTCGGGTAACAAGGCTGGATATGAGTAGGAGTACATATTTTGGTCCTGAAAATCCCCATTTTGAAAAAGCTTACACCTCGGGCTGTAAGAACATGAAAAATAAAAGAATTCCCTATATATGGTTTTAAAAAATATATGCATATTGGGTATAGTGGCAAATTTGAATTTCAATTAGAAAATGAACCTACATAGGACCGTATCCTAAGAGTTCTAGAAAACAGGGCTTCAGAATTGGAGGTAAATTGGAATATTAAGACATAATCTAATGGTCTTTCCATTCTCCTATGATTGAGTCATTTCCCTCATACTTCTACCTCTTATCGGGCGTCTCAAAGAAGGTTAATACTTTATTTGTCCTACCATAAAGACAAACTTGTGTTTTAGGAAATATGTTTTTAAAACATAACCACAGTGTGAAAGCTAAGGGATAGCAGGGCATTGTTCTAAAAGAAATAAAACAAAAATCAGTTATTACTTTGTTTTGGGTTAATTCTGTGTTTCCCAAAAAGCTTTCAATTTCTACTAAGTAATCATACCACCATGGCCTTTGTACTGAGCTGTGCATACCTCTGTTGGTTTATTCGCACTTTGGTCAGAAAGGTGGCAGTGAACATAAGTCATGCATTTTCAGTCCAGGCACCGACTTTCCTCCTGTGCTCTGTACAGCAGGGTCATTTTGTGATCTGAAATCAAATGCCGTACTTCACGCCGCAGCACTTCCCTTGAAAGTCCTACATTTGTCAGAAGTGAGGGGAAAAAAAGGACAGGAAGTTACTTGGAGAAATTCTCATTTTGGTTGTTTGCTCAAAAAAAAAAAAAAAATCATACAGCTGCAAACCTTTTCTTTTTATTATTATTTTTTCTATCCCCCTCCAACATTGCTGTGGTTATGAGTGTCGGTAATGGATCGAGACATTAGTCCCATTAACCTGTTCACTCTCCAAATGCTCTGCTTGATGTAGTATGTAATTTAAAATGTCTGTCAGTGGAAGATAGAACTGTCAATCAGAAATAAGCAGTGAGCACTCTAGTGGGTCACCTTAGTCCATTAGTCATTAGGACTTGAGTAGAATATAGAGATTTTAGTCTGTCTTTATGCAAAATTCATCTTTCCTACAGAATCTTAATGCACTGGTTGTTGAGGAAAGAGATATTTGGCCAAGATTTCAATCAATTATAAATCAGCACTTTGACATCATAGCATAACTTGGGTGTTAAGCATTTGCTTCAGTTGCAACCCCCACATGTCCTTCTAAAGAGATATATATATGTTTTATAAATAAGAGAAAAGAGAACAAACTAAACTTGGCTTGCCTGTTTGACTGTTTCCCCTCTGTCTTACGAGGAATGTGCCGTCAAGGAAAGCTGAGGTCAAAAGACACAAATGCTGCTTTGTTCCACTTAAACCAGGCTTAATTTTGTGCACAGCGACTGCAATGGGGCAACACTGGCACTCATTGTTCATCTACACATCTGTTGAAAGATTCGAGATTTGATTGAGGGAGAACATTTATTCATGAGCTGTCATGCTGTGTATTAGCTTTATTTAATTTTGACAGCTAGACAGTCGCGCACATACTCGTAATTAGAATATATTGCACTGATGCATCTGGAAGTTTTTTTTTTTTCCTGTAGTAAACACAATCTAAGCGGTGCAGGTCCTTGAAGCACACGAGGATGCATATTGATTTGTAGAGGAGATTTATGGCCTTTTAGTGATGGATATTTAATAATAGAATTTGAAGAGCAATGAAAACTCCTTTGTTTCTCTTAAGATCTTTTATTTTTATGCACACAGTCCAAGCGAGCAATCCACATTGTCACAGTTTTTGGCTTGTTTTTGAACTAATTATTTATAGCACTGACTTATGCAGCCATGAAGTACAATTATGTAAATTTGTTTCCGGAGTCAACTCTGTCCTTGAGTGAACAGTTGGTGAATTATGAGGATGATTCATTCGCATTTTTGTCTAACAGCTTTAGTGAGATTTGTTTCACAGTAAAGTCTCTGTACATTTTATTTTTTGAAAGAAGGATAAGAAGAGATGCGTATGATCTACACCCTGGACATGCAGCCATCTGAGTTTTGTGGATACAGCTTTTAGGCATTTCATATTTTACTAATATCAACTTCTATTTGAGATATTTCTTTCTAACATTTCTGCCATGAATGGGCATTTTTTTAACCTATCGGCAGCAGAGTGTGCATCAGGGAGAGGAGGTTACAGTAAATCAAATTAGCCAAAATGAATGGAGCGGAGATTTGAACCTGACAACTAAATAAGAAAAACTGCTAAATTTGAACGTTCATCAGCCTTAACACTGGAAGGTGTTGTGGTTCGCGCTGCTTAGTAGCGCTTTAGTGTATTTAGATTTAAAAAAAGAATCAGACTTTCTGAAGAGCCGCATATTTGCTGATCTGTGTCACCAGCCGGTTTCTCTGTGTACCTCCAGACACATGTGTTTATGCACATGCTTGTACAGCAGCAGGTGTTCAGCATGGAAAAGATTTTCATATAAAAAAAAAAAAACCCTCCACAAACAGTGCAGTGTGTGTCCTCTCCGCAGTTTATCCTGTGATCTCTGACTTTTATTTATTGTTCTGTCCACAGTGCACTCGGGAAGAAACAGATCCACCGGCATTGATTCATGCCTGTTTGAAATAATGCAGTTCAGACTCGGGGCACATGAATAAACAGGCTTATTTTTTCCTGTCCTTTTTTTTTTTTTTTTTCCTTTTGACCTCTCATTTTCTTTTCCATCCACTTCTCCCAATCCCATTTTCAAGATGCCTCATAACCACAGTGATGCTTTCTCAGTCGCTCATTATGCCTTCCACCAAACCACGAAAGGGGTATAAGTATGCCTACACAGGCAGCTGTGCACCACTGTAAAACTCCATTCACAGCAGGATAAGTGGGGATTGGCATGTCCTCTGCCCATTTCATCTGCTCAAAAAAATGCGACAGCTGGGTAATACTTTTCCACTCCACCTATATGAGGATGGCGCATTCAAATGAGACCCAACGAAAGACTTGGAGGAGTGGCGAGGCCGGGGTAGCCACCAACTGGTGTGGCACATGCTATGAGTTAGTGTTGACATAACTGTTTTATGGCTGCCCTAACACATTAAGGCTGTTTGCCTAATTCCTATTTTTTTCCCTCCTCTTTTTATGCTGTAAACACAGCGCAGTAATGGTAGGAAGGACATAAGAAGTGTAATTTATGTGTGGGGGGGAGAAGCCTGAGATGAGGCCTCCCTCTGGGATTAATGGGAGTCTCTGTGTCTGTTCACAGGAAATATGAAAGGCCCTTTGTTGGTAAAGGACTTGCTGCTGCCAGCAAATAACTACCCCCTGTCATATCAAAAATCCCCAACCTCTAAATTCATCGCCTCTTCTGCCGCTCATCCTTCACCCCACTTTTTTTTTTTTTTTTTTTCTATTTTTTTTTTCCTGCTATCAGCCTGTATGTTTTCTGTCAGAGTTGCTCATTTATGATTCCACACTGTGCCTGCAGATCCACAGGAGACACAAACCCGTATTGTTAGTATTCACTGTCACTTCTGGAGTCCAGGCCATTGGGTGCAAAAGCCGAAGAGTGAGGAGAAAGTGGCGTTCAGGTGGTGATTCGCACTTTTCACCTGTGATGCTACGCACTGTCCTCTCCTCTCCTGTTTTCCTCTTGCCGTTCGATTCGACGATTTGCTATCAGTCAGCTGGGAAAAGATTGGTTTTCTGTGGTAAATGTGTGACCAATTGACTGACTGGTGGTCTGGTTTACTTTTCTGGGTCTCTGACTGTGGGTGTGCATGGTGGTTAAGCATACCTCCTTAGGCTACGCTAAAGATAGCAGGCCTATCCGACTGGGGGAATGACTGTTAGGCACTGCACTGGCAGAGTGTCTTGCATCAGGTCACACATTGGTCTCTTCACACCTGCAGCTTAGAACAGGAGAGTGAGAGGCTGTTGGCAAGTGTTAATTGCCAGAATAAAAAAAAAGACTGCAAATGCAAGGCGAGATGAGGTAGAGGTGTGTGTTTGTACTTGGCAGCATCTTTGTCTCTACCTTTTTTAATGTTTTCCTTTGTAGGATAGATTAAGGTATTCGTACAGAAGTTTAGATCATTTCCAGTGATTTTTAACAGAATGTTTTAGCCGACAGGCAAATAATTTTGCAAACCTCAACATACAAAAAAATTCAAATTGGAGAACCAATACTTTAGTTAAGTAATTAGATGGACATATTTCAGATTTGCTGGAAGTCAGTTCTTAATAAAGTCAGCAACTGCATAGTGAGCTGTTCAGGGTCATCATCATCAGAGGTTTTAGTCTTGAAAATGAAGGAAAAAAACCCTCTTTTTGCAGAAACCTTTAAAGTAGTGATACTTCAGGAAGACATTCTGCAGCTATATGCAGGAGCAGCGTGTAGCTTCAGCAGGAGTACTCGCTGGAATACCAAACTTTGATTTTTATTTTATTTATTTACTAGAGCTGCAAAATATATCCAATCACAACAGTCAGTATTAGCTTGGTTATGTTATCTTGATATTGTGGAGCCTTATTTTATCATCTTCTCATATGGAGCCGAAACAATTTAGAAAAAGTTGAGAAATTACACCAGTAGTTCTGGGTGTTATGGCTTAAACATCTAATCTCAAGTTTTTTTGTTTTCCTCTCCCTTAAGTTAAATAATAAAAATGAAAAATGAAACGCATTACTTTCAAAAAACAGCTTTTATTTCAATCATCCACCGTGATCTTATCTACAGAGCAATAAAATTCAAGCTGTGAAAATCCTTGTTTTAAAACAATGAAAATGTAGCAAACTAGCTGACTGTGTCGCAGCACCGGCTGCAAACATTTAGTCTATCAGTTATAAGTACATTTCTAAGTACAAAAAGTGATGAACTTATGTCACCCTGAGCTATGAAAGCCCAATGAGTGGATTGGTAGGGTGAAAAAAATCCATATTTTCAGACCTTTCCAATTATCAAATAATGAAATCTTCACAGAACATTCCTTTTTTTTTTTATTGATTAATCGTCCAGCCCTTGGAGTAGTTACAACAGTTCAAGTCTTTGGAAAAGAAGAAAAAGCAGCTTCTGTTATGGTCGACAATATTAGTGCTAACTGTGTGTAACTATGGGTTATAAATGCATCAGATGTCTTATAGTGCCCACTCATCATATTTTATTCTCAGCAGATAGAGCATTTTTTGTTAACATAATCAATGGGCAAAAGACACCAACTCTGAGGATTATTTCCTAATGACCAGTTCTGTAAATAGGAATGGATCTAAAGGTAGGGGTGTTACCTAGCTGTGACCTGCATAATCAATGTGTGCTTCTGTCTCGCATCAACATCAGAGTTAAAGGCTGTCCGGAATCAGCACAGTAGTCCTTTCCTATCCACCATCTAGTTCTTTCTGTTGATCTCATAAAAGGAATAGGGTTAGAAGAAATGGGAGCTAGGAGCAATACTTTAATGAATTCTGGTGCAGCCCTAGGCTTGTAAGAGACATAGCCTGGTTGTTATTGTTCTTATTTCCATTTAACACCTCGATGGAAACACTGAGGTCAAGGATCAGAATACATATATGATCAGATATTAGGATTGTATTAAAAAAAACTACATTAGACCATCTCAACTAAAATTATGAAGTTTTACTATAGGCTGAAATGTGATATTTTAAAAATAAAATGTATTCGCCCTATTTTTTTTCCATTCTTTGATTATTCAAGCTATTTCCGCCTGTGAACTCTCCAGAAGAAGTGGAGGATCTAATGGCTCCATATTGACTCCCTCAGGCTGTTGCCAATGGATTTGACATAGATAACACGGTTGTGTTTGAAACCCAAGGGGGAGGGGAGTGAAGGAAGGAGAAAAAAAACAAAAAAAAAAATGGGACCCTCAACTGCAAACAAAAGAGGGGAAAGTGAAATGAACTTGGATAAAATGGGTTCAACATGGCAACAGCTTTAGGTTGTCGGGGGCAACCAAAGTAGCCCTGTCAAACAATGAAAGGTTCCTCACACAGTCAGTCAGACTGTACTTATGGCTGCTGTCTGAGAGGGTGAAACAAAACAAAGATTAGATGTCTGCAATATAACTGATTTATAACTCACTTTTCTCATTGCCGGTGGAGTTAAGTTTTAACGAGCTTCTGAGTATTCATGTTATTCTATGCTTTAATTGTAATGCCGAGGATCACAATCATTTGTTTAATTTCCTAGAATGAGAGCTGATGGCTCGGCTACAATGGAAGGATGAAGTGTAATGGCCATTCTCTGCGAAGGATAAGGCTTATTAGGTCTGAGTGGCCTCCTGCCTAATATAACCTAATGTGGCTTTGATAGACAGGGGATTCCTGGTTCTGATACATTGGAACCATAAATCCAAGCATGGACCTTACCTCTGGACTTTGTAATTGGCCATTAAAGGCCATGTTTGTAGATAGAGGGGCCAGATGTGCCTAATGTGGCCGAGGGTCCAACGTGTGCTTTGAGCCACTATGCAGTAAAAAAAAAAAATGAGGAGGAGCAGGGCTGGACATTGACTCTCATTAAAATGACTCACTCCCTGCCAGAAGAGCCATAAAAACGAAGAAAAAAAAAGAACTTTAATGTTTTTACCAGAGAAGCTGTACAATTCTGCTGCCATAAAAATACTATTGAATTCTATATAAACTTGCTGTTACGCCTCATGAGACCAACCTTCTGTCTTAACTTGGAATCCAGACCCGGTTGCTGCCATTTCTCAGTTTGGTGTTTTCCATGTGTTACATCGCTCTGAAAAACTCAGCTCTCACTTTTCCGCTTTAACAGGAGAATTGAGTATAATTGCCCGAGATGACGGGTATTGGGAACACTTCTTTTGCTTTTTTTTTTTTTTTTTTTTTTTTTTTTATCAGAATTGGGAAACATTTCCTGAAACTTGGTTCTTAACCCCAACCTCACAGTTGGGCACATCATGTTGGCGTTTGACTTTATACCTCCATGCTTCAGCTGTGGCTTCAGTCTTCCAGTTTCATGCTCTGTGAGATAGATTGTGGATAATTGTCAAAAAAAAAAAAAAAAAAATCCAATTACTGATTCACAGGACCCATTTCATTGGTTGCATTATGACACACCAGACATTCCTTAGATTCAATTTAAGGCGGAACAAATACTGAAGCAAAGGATTATTTCCTTCTTTAAGAGGGGCCAAACCCCCATCCCCATGCAGCAAAAGGTGGAAATACAAAATGATGCGACTCAATTTTGTTACCATTAACGCTGTTCGCTTTTGAAGGATCATGGTACAAAATGATTCCATTGATTAAAGAAGTGACATTATCCGGCTGATTTTTAACATCATCAGAAATGTTGACTCCTATTTGGTAGAGGCAAACGTACAGTGCAACATTTAGCAGTAGCACTACTGTTAAGCTTGTTCTTATTTGAAGCGTTACAGAGACGCTCTTAATAAAATTGCACAAACACAGGACATATCAGTAACATCTTTAACACCTGTGCGTGTTTGTATGTTTTTGGGGGTACATACGGCACCATCACCGTTGAAGCTAATGAGGTCTGAGCTTCCTGCAGGGACTTCTGTTGTAGATGGATGAATATTTTTGCACTTCCACCTTAACAGTGGGAAACTGTAGAAGGTTTTAGTTCTGCTCAGCCCGATTAGTGACACAGCTTGGAGATGCAGCATATGTATAACTTTTATAGCCAAACAACCCTCAGGTCAACAGGTGTTCTATCAACAGCTGACATCTTATCCCTTTCTTGGACATATAGCAAAGTACAGGTGTTGCCACTAGATGTTCCTATTGGTTTGCTATCTGCATCAAGACTTTTTGATGCGTGCTACGTGAAAGTATTAAAGTCTGAACATTGGAGTTTCAAGTAAACCTTGGACTTGGCCTCAGACTCCCATGCTATGCATAAGTACGCCTGAGCTAACTGTTACCCTATCAAGGGTTGAAGGGTTGTGTTGGCCTACACTCAAAAGACAAAAGATAAGACGGGACAAAGTAAAGTTTTGCTTATTTAAATCTTTTTTTTTTTTTTTCTTTAACGGATGAGGCTTTTCAGTGTGACAACTAAAAGGAGCCCTGCAGTTTCCGTCATGGACCAGAACACAATAAAAAGGCTACAAGCTGAGCTCAGCTTTTTATCCCTTTCTCTTTGTCTTTGTTCCACATTGTTTTTTTTTCCTTCTTTTTTTCTCTTCTCTTTCGATTCCTTCACATCTGTGGTGGTGAAAACCTGATATGTGGCAGACCGCTTCAGGTTACAGTGCACACAGATTTCTTTTCCTTTTTTTTTTTTTTTTTTTTTATATTGGTAAACACTGTTAATAACAGGATGTTGCGGAGGTGCGGGGAATTGGGATGGAGTAACCCAGGACCAATGGAGGAGCCCATCTCCCCTTTTGCCGCTAGGCTAAAAGCATCCAGCTCCTGCCCAGTGGGCACTGCTTGAGCTCAAAGGGATTTGTGATGTGGATGATCTTTGACCTCTTTACGCCCACATCATGTAAATGAGTGCACAAAAAAAAGTTTGATTTTTTTTTTTCTTTTGGAACGACTCACTGTAAGACTAAAGGTTTAAATTTCTGTTACAAGTAAGGATTTTAAAGCCAGAAATCTACGTTAAAAAGGACTTTATATGACTGTTTTTTTTCCTGATTGTAAGTGGTTTTTTTACACATCATTGTAACTGAGGCAATTCGTGCAGAGGTTGAGAAGGCAACCAGATCCATCCCATCAGGCATGCAGAACCAACCCCCCCCCCAATGTTGTTATTGTCCCAGTCGACAAAAGATGGGGGGGTGTATTGTAACATGAAGCAACACTCTGAGGTTCATGGACAACGCCCTTTCCAGGACTGTTTGGATGAACCAATTCTGGCCTTGCATATTTTATATTTCAAACAGGGAATGGTCATTATTTCTTTAATGAATCACTAGATGCTCTTACAATTAGCAGCATTACAATTTTTAAACTAAAAACATGCGTTATAGAAATGTACATTTTCATTTAAAAATAATCTGGCAAAATTTTTTTTTGTGGGACCACAGGAAATTGTTGTGTATATTAAAGCTTAAAAAATGGTTCTTGTGTTGGATTATAGATAAAATGTGTAATTTATGGCAATATGGAGTTCAAAGCTAATGCTAAAATGGCTTTTAGTTAAGATTTACGGCCTCTATGGTTGTAAATGTTTTTTTTGTTTTTTTTTTTCTTTCAAGATGAACAAGTAGACTTTGAAGTTTTTGATTTATTTGCTTTAATCAGCTGACCTCCAGTCTTTATGTGTCGTGTTAATGAACATAACAGAACCCTCTGCGACACATCGGTAATGGAGGCTGGACAGCTGAACTTAATGGCTTTCACCTTTTGAGTGGTTTCTTCAGCACCTCTCTTTACTGCTCACATGTTGCTTTTTGCTCAGTGCAAATCGTTTAAACAGTGTAATGCTGTTAGAGGTAAGGATGGCCTTCACACTCTGAAAATAAAGCTTTTACCTCGAGCTTTTACCTCGGTATGTTTTGCAGCAGTTGGCTTCGTTTTGGCTTGTTGGCTGATTTTTAAATTTATACACCATATTTCTCATGATAACCAAAGCAATCCCTTCATGTAATTTAATTCTTGCATTAAAATGCTTATCTACAGTATAAGTACCCTTTAATTTTATTGAGGATCACAAAAGGTTTTAAGGTGTTTTTTTTTTTGTTTTTTTTCTTGCTTCCAATGATCATTGCACTGTAGAGATGTGAAAAAGAGAATTAAAAAGCGTAATTAAGACCAATACTATGTCAGTGTCTTGGCACATAAGAATGTGGGGTAAGATTATTTATGTTCTCATTTGAATGGACTTGGCTGTTTTGCTCCCATGTTACCACTTCTAAATATTCTTCTAATATCATTGAAGTTTGATAACTTTGAGTAAAATTAGCACTGATTTACAAAGAATGTCTAAAAAGTTGGTATCTGTTGTTGAAGTTGTGCAGGATATTATTCCGCTTTTGGCATCCTGCACGTTATATAATAACATTGATAGTTTATTTTGCCAGTTATTTTCTCAGGTATGCATCCCACAAGAAATATGCTGAAATCATTGTTAAAATATTTTTTCTATCTCTTACAAAGGTCTTTAATGGTTCCCTGACATGTCGTGAAAAGAGGTCATATTGGTGCGAGTTTGTAGAAACAAAAGTTAAATGCATCCTTACAGTGTTGTTTGAAACTTATGTGTATATTTATTCAACATAATATAAAAAAAATATATAAAAGTGGTTATTAAGGATAAACTCTTTCACCAGACCATTGTTAAATTTCCCCATGGTTTCATTGCCATACAAATTTTCCCATTGCTACATTAAGTCGTTGGTTGATGCCGTAGCTGTGAGGGTCTGCCTGATCAGGTTATGAGTGTGTCGGGATTACTTCCAAACAGTTTTAAGACCAGGAGAAGCCCAGGAACATATTATCTTCCATGCTGTTGTACAAAGACAGGCAGACCGGATTTGCAGCTGATGAGGCGGTATGATGGAGTCAGAGATGTCAACCTTTCAGATGCTGGCATTTAGTGAAGGCAGATGTGGTTGGGCTGAAAAATAGGCTACAAACTTAATCGTTTCTTCAGAACCTATAGGTTAGTATGCACTTATAAAGTATTTTTGTTCCTGTGATTTAAATAAAGTACTTAAGTTGTTTTAAATTGCTGAGGTCAGCTAAAACCGAGACTCAGTTTGGCTGTTAGCCCTTTTCTACTCTCAGAATTTAATTCCTGACCTCTAAACTCACCACAGTACAGAATCTAATATCACTGCCAACTTGAGAATATCTGTACTGTCCTCTTTTAATATCCTCGGCAGCTCAACAGTTACCTTATTACTTATCAGCAAGAGTGACATCTGGCGCTCCTTTAGTTATTAGTTTTGCTGGACTCTAAACCTTTCAGAAGGACCAATTAAGTCATTTTTTTTCTTAAAGAGCCAAAATTAACTCTCTGCTTTCATCCATCTGGATTTTGAGTGTATTGCAACAAATGTAAGATGGGGCAAGGCCGGGCTAATTTTTTCATCTTGGACTTGGAAATATAGGTAACTTTTTCTGGCATCTTGATTAGAGGATTTTAAGCCCCCAAAAAATGATGGTGTGTTATTATAAAAATATCGCAAATCAGGGCTGAAACAATTCACCTGATTAATTTGACTAATTTTTGAAATTATCGTCTAATTTAGTAATCAATTAGTTGTTAAGCAGAGTAATGACACTTAAAAAAAAAAAAAAATGTCATTAGCTGAAAAAACTACAGACTCCGAACTGTAAAAAATAAACATTTTGCATTTTGCCACCTTTTTTTCTTTTAAAATGCCCTATCAATGCATCATTCTAGCTTCATCTTTTTTTTTATAGCCGCTCTAATTAATAAGAAATTTGCAAATACATGACACTTTAGTTTATAAAACTCACAAGGTCTCATATGTGCTTGATTTAAACCATATGCTGAATAGTCTGTAGCAGTTTATCCCACCACAGACACAGCTGGCCAACAGCCCATGATCTCATAGCATGACAAGCCTGCCATGTTTTGCTGCTTTCATCAGCCTTGTCAAAGCCATAACTCTCCTGACAATTATTAATGCTGAGGAATAACCTTCAAAATTGGTTACAGTCATGCTTTACTTTAAAGAAACCATATTTGCTGTGGCAAGGATTGGAGATCCCTGAATACTGTGCTTGCATGGTGGCAGTGTGCATAGCTGTAAAAAAAGGCCATCTGAATGTTATTTATTGTTGCTGTGTCAGCCATCTTAGACCCTTGTGTGAAGTTAACATGGGAATTACAGTGCACAAGCAGGGATGTGGATAGTTAGTTATGGCCTTAACTGTCCACACCGCTCATTCCTAACACACTGCGATATTAAAGTTTGTTTTACTCGGCTCATCTGCAACGAAGCAGCACAATAGATGCGTGTTATTGAATTCGTATAATACGTGATATTAGGTCATACATCTTGATTGTCTGTTTATATCGCCGAATAGGTCCTCTTTGGTTCAAGGAAAATGAAGTTGAAGCAGGGATAATATTGGCTCATAGGCACCTGTGTCCTGAACATGGAAGATATGAAATGGATAAATATATTTTTGATATTATCACCCCTGGTCACCTTGTCTAATTCTCTGGGTTCATGTGTGCTGCTCACACATCTGCTCTACCCACCTACAGACGCTCACACACACGTTTCCTTTTAAGACCATAAATGACAACCTTCTTGTTGGTACAGAGTTTTCTGAGCCAATGAAAGTAATGAGATTAGGCTGATGGGGAAGGGGCTGGAAAGATAACTTAATTCATGCGCTGGCTCCTGTGAGCCAAAGGAAGGTGGATTAGTGAAGGGAACAGCCTTGGATGAGAAGCAGTGCAGTAAAAAAAAAAAGAAAAGCACAGGCTGGTAGATGCAGGCTCTATCATTCTATCATCCCCATTGAACTGTTCATGCTCTTTTAAAAAATGGGATCAATTTAAAATCTTGAGAAGCGCTATTCTTGCATCCGCAGGCCAAGCAGAGGAGTTTTACAGAAAACAGAAAACTCTCCTGGAACAATTTAATCCCTAAACTATTTCCAACAAGAACTGGTACTATATGCCCTTGGTCTTATGTTGATGGGCTCTCTAAAGTATTTCTTTTGGGTTTTGTATGGCAGACCACCACAAAGCTCACAAACAAAGCCCCAGGCTCCCCCCCCCCACCTCAGCTCTGTACCATCACCGGGCACAACACCGACTCCAACCAAATGTCCAGATTCTTCCCATCTCATTTATTTTATTTATCTATTCTTTTACAAAAACTATATAAAAATGCATATATCTCGAGTTATTCACTCTGTTGTAGGACAGGATGGCTGCCTACCTGGCTGACAGTCAATAGCTTGTATTTTCCTGCTGTTTAGAAAAGAAGAAAAAAGTGCTTCCATTATGATTTTCTATTTTTCATAACATACACTGGTGGAAGGAGTGTATTGTACAACCAAAGCATTTGTTGACATTTATGTGCATTAATGGCTCCCTTTTAACAGCAGGTAACTTTAATAAGTTGATTTTTTTTCCTGGGTTAATCTTTCTCTATTTCTTGATTTTCAATAGCAGAATTATAATCTTTATATTAATTAACTCTGTGCAAAATGTTCTGACACTGAGCTTTTTTTTTTTTCATTTTGTGTGTGTGTGTGTGTG
>JAUZNJ010030165.1:0-14941 GCA_034780135.1 Jordanella pulchra
TATACACTTATAAAAAAAGAAACAAAGATGAAAAACAGGCAGTGATTTTCTGAAACTACATAAAATGTGTCCCTCCCTCTCCCACCAACCTTAGAGTGACCTACAGTCCAAGAAAAAACAAACTTTGAAGCCTCCGCTTAATTAACTCATACAGTAAAGTAGATGAAGGATTCCTCGAGCCAAAGATAAAACAGATTTCTCTGTATCGGATGCTCAGATCCTGTTGCCTGGAGACTTCTACAGAAACAGCAAATCAGGATTAAATACATATATATGTTTGTGTCTGACATTTGGTGAATTCTTATCTCTACCAAAAACTTGCATGCTCAATATATAAAAGGAATGTGTTGAGTATCTTTTTTTTTCTTCTTTTTACATGGCACAACTTGGAGACCACATCAGCTTGTTTCTGTGCACATTTTAGCTCAAAGACACATTTATAGTTTAAACAAGGACTACATGAATCAACAACATGGTCACACATCACAGACATGTAGAAAGACATACACACACATACAGAAAGCAAACACACTTACAGTTCACACTGAACACAGAGACACCTCTGACAATGAATTACCTTTTTTCTAAATATCTTTCTCTTGTTTATGTTAAGTGTACAAGGTAATGAAGTGATGAGGATTTACAAAGTATGGAAATACCTTATGTCTAATTTTACAACTGAAAATAAACATCAGACAGCTTTAGTGTGGAAATATACTGTTTTTTAAAATTATTTTTAGTTATTGCAGTCTAAAGAATATGGCTTTGTCTAGTGAAAAGTCCTATCTGAGCTAGAAAATGATTAAAATTAAGTAACAGGTTTTACAGTGTGCAGATTCATCATTAGTCCCATTGATCTCTCAAATTATTCTAACTCGCAAAGTTGTGGAGCAATCTTCTAAACCCACAACTCGTTTAGAAATGACTTACATGCTTTGTTTCACCTATGAATGTTCACAAATTCAGGTACTTACTAGAGATCTTTGCTGATTCACATTACATCTATTCAAATACGACGTGACGAATCATTCTAGTATTTCGCTGGACTAAGAGATTCAGGAATGTAAAGTACTAATAGCTCTTTAGGCAGTGACAGCTCACACACCCGTCCACCTCCGACTTGGCCTAAACGTTTATTTTCTACGCAGTACAGCAGTTTTTCACCAGCGAACCGAGAGAGTTTAGCTGCTGGACACAAACTGGTGGTGACTAAAGAAACAGAAGAGATCTCACCAGGATTTCTTTGGTCTTAATGTCAGTGAGCTGCAGTCAAGTAAAAAAAAAACCCAAAAAAACAATCTCGGTTGCACTGAAATAAATTTTTGCAGAAGGTTAAGATAAGAAAACTTACCACCAAGGATCACCTGACACCTAGCTAACATACGCAGTAAAATGTAATATTGAAAAACAATTTCAATGAATTAGTCATTTAAATTAGTAAATATATTTGAGCCATTAATGAGACGAGTAAGGAAGTGATAGCCTCCGTATTTTTCCAGTGGTGAATTGTTTGATTGTCTAAATGGATCAGACTGCAAAAACCATGATAACTTTGTTTTTACTTCTTTCCATCTATAAACTAAAACGAAAAGAAGATTACTAAAAAGGTCTGTGGAAGATCTGCTTGAACATCTTAATATCTCCTGATCAAATATCGTAGTTTTCAGCTTAAGATGTTGAATTTAGTATTTTTGTAAACTCTGTGGCAGTCTAATAAACTGCTGGGAATTCATTTGTAAAAACAAAACAGACTTTTTTTTTCCTGGCCTTCCTGAAGGCTTTTGTTTGAAAAATAGTGCTATTATAACACAAAATAGATCATTTCAAAGCACTTAACAGAAAAATGAACCCATCACCTCCTACTTCCACTGCTGTATGAAGGCACATGTCCTAAAAACTTTTCTAATGTAGTAAATGTCATCGAAAGGACACCTTCGAGCTTGTAGATGTAGAAAACATTCTTTATGATGACTGAAGCTTGCTGGAAAACATGGTGACATAGCTCTTTGAAAAGGTGGGAGCTTTGGAATGTTGTTCTCCATTATAGGAATGTGAGAAACACTTCAGTCTGAATCCATGTCAAATAAAAGAAAAAAAAACACACATGCACTACCTGGCAGTTAAAAAGATGATGCAGCAAAATCCAAATAATGCAACCATTAAGGAGTAGAAAAGAATAAAATGTCTCTACAAAGGCAGTGTGTAGCCTCTAAAAGTTTGACCCAACCCCTCCCCAATATCTATTTCTGCAACCCAAACATCTACAATTAAACCATCTGAGTCTCTACTAAAGGTTCCTGACACAAAGATCCCTGCTTCCCCACTTGCCCTGCAGCCTGACCCAGGCCAGAACGGACCCTGAATGTAGGGTTCGTTTGATTCTCCTTCTTTTCTTTTTACTTCTTGAACATGTCCTGCAGAGGTCCAGGCAGATATTTGAGGACTGTGTCAAGGATGCTCTCCTCATCCTCTTCATCGTCTCCACAGCCTCTTGGGATTGCCTTCTTCGGGCGGGTCAGCGAACCTTCACAGGCCTGCTCCATGGCTGCTTTCTCCTCCGCCTCTTTTTCTTCCTTCTTTTTTAAGCCGTACTTGAAGGTGGAAAAAAAAAACAGGTGACAGGAAAAGAAAGATTATTAAAGGACACTCATGGTCTTTCTCCAAAATACTTATTATGTTGAATTCACGTCAGGAGCAGAATTTAAATTTAAGATAAAAATTACAGACATAGATTTTAGAATATTAAACTACAGTCCTGTGAAAAATGTCTTTTCACATTTTATAGATTTCATTCGCTTTTGCTTGGTCATACTAAAAGAAAGTGTCAATATGAGACAAAGACAAGTTGAGCAAAAACAAAAGGTAGTTTTGGAATAATAATTTACTTTACAAAGGATGTATGTATGTAAGGAATTGTTTGCCTTTCTGTTCAGACCTGGAGTTAAATCTGATTATCCACTTTTTTGGTTCAGTTGTACTAGTCAAGGCCAGAGCTGTTAATATCAATGGGTTTCAGCTCGCCTGACAAGATGAAGTAGGCTAAAAGTTTTCAAAAACCATTTGAGAAAAAAAAAACAGCACAAAAACAAAGACACTGACATTTATCAGCCAAGGACGGGAATTACAAAGATATTTAGACTTTATAGTGAAAATCTGTGAGATCCATTATCTCTAAAAGAAGAAAAATGTAAAACTTGTTAACCTTTACAAGAGAGGCTGGTCAACCAAAGGCACCGATGACTAATCCAGGATATGAAAACATCAGGAATTAAGAACAACATCTAAAGTACTACAGGACGTAATGGCTTTCATAATGTTGGTTTTCGTGATTCAACAAAAAGAAGGAGAATTTGCAAAAATGGTGTTCATTAGGTATTTCAAAGTCAAGAATCACATAATGATTCATATCACATTTGCCCCAGAAATACATTTTGATAGACTGAGCAACTTTTGGGGACGGTGTGTTGGTGTAAGGATTTTCTTTTTTTACATTTAGGAGGATGTGTGTCTAGTTACATCTGGTTTAAAACTGACAGCAGGAAAATGTGAAGGTCTGGGGCTGCTTTAAGGGGCCTTTACATGATGCGATCAAGTTGATTTCTTCTCATATCTTCAATGAAGACAGCAACAAAAAGGTGAGTGGGTTAAAATGTCAGCACAAACATGCAAACATATCAAGATTATTGCTTAAAAATCTTTTGACAATGTTAGGTTGGTTCTGATACCTTTTTCGTGATATACAGTAAATAAAATCCTTATTTGACATTTTATCACAGCTATAAGGTAAATATTGACATGGCTGGAATATTCAGCACTGATTGGGCCAGGATTCTTCCAGACTCTTAGGTGTCGGCTTCACTACTGGAGGCACTTCAAAAGAGCTTCCTGGACCCCTGAGGCTCTTACTAGAAGAGTCTGTTCCTCCCACAACATTTTCTCTATTACTCATGATTTCCCAGGTTACAAAAAGGAGACAATATTCCTGCTGGCACCAGGTGAGATTTTTAAATTCTGATCAAAGGTTGACTGCAGCTGCTTCAAACAACCAGATAGCCCAGAAAAGCTTATCTGCACTTCACTCCCTCTGATTTTTGCAGCAAAGACCTGAGCCCAGAGACCAGCAGAGGATAAATGAAAGCCATTTCTCTTTCCCCGGTGGTCACATGAAGGAGCCGAGATCTGTTTCACCAGTTTAAATTTCAAGAATCGATTTGATCTTGATTCTCGAGATTTGTACGATCTCAAATGAAATTGTTCATATTAAAAGCATTTTTTCTTTGCCTGTTAACTTAATTACAAGACTGTGTTATTTGAAAACATATTATTACCAGTGTTAAATTAACAGTCAACAGCAGTTTAATTAAATAATAGCAGTTAGAGTTGGCTCTAAGGATGGCATGGGGTGATAGCCATTTTTGTTTATTATTTATTTATCATAATATTTATTTGTTTAAATATTAAATAATATACATTTGTTCTAATGCAGAACAGACTAGTGTTTATTTCCAAGTCACAAAAGTCTTGAGTCTAGCTCAAAGTAAATACATTAAGTTTAAAGTGGACTAAAAAGAAAAGGATGGAAGCTTCCATCTCCTTTTTAAAACCTTACTAAAAGTGCCTTAAAAATGAATAGTCACATTGTACGTCAATAAAAAAGACAAAACACCATTTGATCTTGATAAAGTAAGATTATATACACAAAGCAACAGTGGCAGTTGTCTTTTTTGAGCCTAAAAAGAAATCCACCACCGAGAGCCGTCAGCAGACATTAATGGAAGTGGCGCCCTCTACTGGCAGCCTTGTGGAACAATCACAAAGCCGGTTAGTTACAATTGAGACAATTCTCTCAATCATAACCCTTTAACTTCCTGGTCTGCCTTGCCTTTTTAGCATCTGCCTCATGGTAAATTGAGAATTTAGTGTGATTAAAGACCATTATTTGATATATGATATCATTTAAATAAACAATTTAAAGGCAACTCGAAGTTCTGGTTAATCCTACCCAGAGCCTCCTATACAAAAATCAAGGAAAAGAAAATTCTTCTTCCCATCAAATGAAAACAGGGACAAAACATTGTCTGCCTTTCTGTCTGTCTGTCTGACTATATTGTTCGAGTCTTCCTCCTCTTGAAATCATATATTTTTTTGCTATTCTTTTCAACACTGGATCTCAGACTTATTTTTACCCTATGCTAAGAGGGGCTACCTGGCTTAGCCGCGGTAGGCTACTTCCTTGTTTTTCCCCAGTTCACATGCGCAGTATCATAACTCCTTTGCTTCTCTAAATGTACACAAATGGCTTTATTTACAAAGAAAGAGAATAAAGGGCAAATAACAAATAATACTTTTGTGAATGCAGTAATATTTTAAAGAAAAAATTTAGCATAAAACCGGAGTAAGCTATTGGAAATGTTTAAATGTCCTTTAATGTGACTATTGCCTTTTAAAGCTATGGTTGGTAATATTGGAGAGTTAGGAAGATTGAAAGTGACACTCAATACTTACTTACTTCTAGGACGCAGGAAAAAAAACATATAAACCAGAAAGCAACTGCATCAGGAGGAGAGAATGTTTGGGCATGAACAGGAAGGTGGAGTCACGACTCATTGCCATGAAAGTCCAAGTAAAGTCCAACAACCTTTTCCCTCAAATCGAGTAAAAAGTCATTAAGTTTGCAACATCATTCTAATTAACACTCCAACCCGTGTTTTTGACATTTCCTTAGTTTATTTTTCTTGGAATTAAAATTTGTTGAACAATCAGAGAAATTTAATACAATAAAGCAAAACCACCAAAGAATGTGTAGGGCGCCTTACATGTTCACATCACAGATTTGTATTAGAAAAGAAAAGGTATAATTTGCCTTCGGTTTTACAGTTAGGAGGACATAAGAAATCACAGCCCATTTCATTTGATAGCATGCTATGAGAATAGTTTAATAGGAAGGTTCAGTGTCTTATTAGGCTTTAAAGGCAAAACCAAACCTCTAGTCATGTTTTAAATACATCTTTGGCATGAAAAATCAGTTGAATGGAGAAAAAAAGAGCACATTTTCATCAGTTCAGTTACACTGTACAAACTTTACTGTAATTCTTTACTAACTTTTCTGATAATATAAAGAAACTGGTGTTTAGTAGATGAGAGTATCTGAAGTATTTTCGGATGAAAGGAGCATTGAGTTATTTTTGATCAAATAAGCGGAAGATTGCAGCCTTTTAAAATTCGCTGTAAAATTGGGATGCAGCAACAAAGAGGAAAGTAAGGCTCAAACAAAGCCTTTAAAAATTGCTATCCTATATTAAAGGGAATATGTGTCCTTTATGTTTTATCCTTATAGTCATAAATTCACACTGCCTGTTTTGTCACCTGGAATGCAATGGAAATGAGTGAAAGAGCAGCTAAATATTAACCAAGATAGCTTTAAAAGTTTTTAAGAAAGTCTAATTTAAAAGGGACTAGATAGAAAATGTGAACTTTTTTTGTAGTAAATTCTTACTGCTCACATACTAAACCTTTGACAAACATCCAACTGTAGAACTTTAAAATGTTGTCCAACTGAAATAAATATGCATTAAGTCAAATTCCGTTGTCCTTTAAGATAATCCCACACTTAATATGACCAAACGGCTAATCAATTAACCATTAAAAATCATTCTAGATCTATGTCTGATCATCTCTATCACAAGATTTCTTTAAAATCATCAGTTAATATATACCTTGTCCCTGATGGTCTGTCGTACTTTTTCTCTTTCTGCCTCCATGCGGGCATGTTTGGCCTTCCTCTCCTCCTCCTGTTGCCTCAGCGCCTCTTGTCGCTCCTCTTCCTTCTTAGCTGCATCCGGATCCTTCTCCTCCTCCCCACCGAGCATCTTACCCATGTCCTTGGTGGCCCCTGGACCGAGATCAGACACAATGCTCTCAATAATCAAACAAATAACACTAATTTTGTAAAACGCATTTTGCAGAGATTATATTTTAAAGTATAACTTTAAATCCGAAGCATAAATGTGGAAAATTTCATATTAAAAATTCAGCATTTACTGAGGGTTATGCAGTGAGTGGATAAAGTACAGATCCTTAAGATGTCTAAGAAAACAAGTAAGAGGAAGAAGAGCCAGCTGGACAGGCTTCAGAGAACAAAGGAGGCTGGGGAAGATACATTCTTCCATCCGGTGTCGGCCATCTGTCCCTCCTACCTGTGTGTCCACATTTTGGCACCACTCTGATCATGACTTAGAATTGTCAAGTTATGTAGCAAATTTATTTAAATGCGAACAGGTTTTGTGCAAAACGTGGCAGTTTGTAATAGATAAATTGAAAGGTAAATAGTGAAGCAAAAGTAAATGCTTATATTTTTAAAGGCGACGCCTAAAATAAGTCCTCCAGGTTGTAAAAAGATTTAAAAAAAAGGAACATTTCAGCAAAGCTAAAAAATATTTCCAAAGTTTTCTTAATGTATGAAAAAGTTTGTTTTTTTCAGTGATTCAATTCAAAAAGTTAAACTTATATAATTTATTTATTCATTACACACAGACTGATCTATTTTAGGTTTTGTTTTTTTCTAGGTAGATGAACTCATGACAACCCCAAAATCAGTATATTGGAAAACTAGCATATTACTTCTAGCACATCACAACTTCCTCTTCAAAATAACTAATAGATGTTCAAAGGGGTTAAAGTCAGGTGAGTTTGCTGCCCAGTTAAGAGCAGGGACACCGTGGCCTGTAGTAGATGATTACAGAGAACTAATGACAGTTTTATAAAAAAGAACAGTGGTCCCATTTTTTAAACCTTTTTGAATGAATTGAGTCCAAACCAAGCAGGTACAAATCCTGCTGGAAACTGCATCTTCATAAAGCTGGTCAGCTACATTAAGTCTTAGGTGCTCTAAACCTTCCTGCTAGAGACTGCATTGACATTGGCCTCCAGAGAACACAGTTAATAGAACAGATAACAGATAACTTAAACCACTGACTCCAGCTGTAGTCCACTCTGTGTGACCACAGTCGTCTCCAGGGTGTGGTCACCCTTATTGCTTGTACACCTTTTTTCTACCACATCTTCCTTCCCTTCATCTCTAAATTGAGGTGCTTGGACACAGAGTTCTCTGAACACCAACCTCTTTAGCAATGACCCTTTGTGTCTAGCCCTGCTAGTGCAAGTTGTCAATGGTCGTCTTTTTGACAACCATCAAGTCAGCAGTCTTCCCCGGGATTATATAGCTCACAGAACAAGGCTGGGAGACAATTTAAAGGCCTAATTATCTGATTAGAGTGTTTCACCATTTGTATTTAATATTGAACCTTTTCACATCACATTTTTTATATAAAAGATTTATTTTTTGAATAGAATAATTTAATTAAATCAACTTTTAACAATATTTTTATTATATAACCAGCACCTGTAAATTAATTGTTCAGTCTGACCATCCAGCTGAACGATTCTTTCCTTTAAAGCTTCTCTCTGCATCTGTTCTAAAGAATCTAACATCTTCATCCATGATAAGAGACGCTGTGCAGACATCAAAGCTTCTCCCTCCAACATATCAATAATGCTGTTGTGACCTCAGTTGGATCAATAGTAAATACAGGACCACCTCAGAGTGTATGAATTATGGATTGTCCAGCAGAGACAAAACTTCATCTTAGTATTGATCTTCCTCATGGCTTTATTAGGCCAAAACCTGAAAACAGATTTAGTGTGTTTCACGGCTGAGATTGTTCATTTAAAGAAAAGCAATAACAGAGTTGAGATAAAAAACAATCTATTTTCTGAAATAAATATTCTGATTAAAGTGCACCCTGAGACTGAATGACTTTAGGTTGAGACACATTCATCTTAAACCAGTCCCTGCTAATATTTGCAAGACTTTATGCAGGGTGTTTACTTTCCAATTAATATTGTTTTATGCTTGGTTGACAGGTAAAGCATGAACTGAACTACCTACACACAGGATAATAATACAGCTGCGCTCTCTAGAACATGTGAGGTGTTCGTGGTCAGGGCTGAAAATAGTATATTTTAGATGCTTGTTTTCTTAAGAGTCAATGATAAAGACCATGCAGTGTTTAGAAGAATAAAGTATTATAAACCACAAGGATCCTAAAAAATGAGATGGTAATAAAGACGTTTAGTTTTACTTCCCAGTACCATGACAGAGGCATGTCAGGAAAAAAAACACCCCACACCAACTGCCAAGCATAGAGGTGCAGAGATACTGAGTTACTCCTCTGTACGCCTCATTATTTCAGAGTTAAATGTAAGGTTGTGATGACAGTGGAAGTTTTGCCCAAACCAGTTCCTTAACCGGAAAAAGGCCAAACAGCAAATCTTTTCAAGAAAGTGTTGCAGTGGTCCAGTAAAAGTCCAGAGTTACTGCTGCCTAAGATGTTAAATAATGCAGTGGTAGATGACTAAAAGGGCAGGCTGTTTAACCAGCACTCACTGTTAATGTTCATTCTTCTTTGTCAAACCGATTCAAGTGATTTTTATCAGAAGTATCTATGAGAAATGATCAAATACTCAAACTGAGGCCTCATAAGGACACACAGGAGTAGCAGCAGAACTGTTCCCTTTGCATCTAATAAATCTGGTTTCAAACGGACCCTCTGGGGTTGGTGAGGTGAAGGGAGACACGTTCTGTCGTTCAGTAGCAGACCCATGCAGAGGCCCTAATGGCCCTGCAGCGCAGTGTGGTGGCAGCAAACCTTAGGTCTACAAATTAGCACACAGCTGGTGGGAAGAACGGGCAGCAAAATGTTCCATTGGACTCACTGGGGAGTCAGGTTAAGGTCAGACTGCCTGATGTGGGTTCCTCAACGTGTTAAAACACTCAAATATGTGATGGCATGTTTGCATACACCTAGATATCAGGTCAAGGAGGAGATCGCTTTGACTTCATTCATTTCCTGTAATATTAAACAACAGTATTTTTGTACAGACAAAAAAATATTTCATGTAAATGAAGCTTTGTTAGAATTTAAAAGATAAATCAATGCTAAGATCTGGAAGATGGTGGAACACAGAATAAATTATACTGATAAGTAACCCTGTGTGTGTTTTAATGATTGAACATCTATTTGCATCAAAATTTAAATTTGATTGATTTGATTTACTAACAAAGAGCTAGGTTTAATGTTGCTGAAACCCTAGTAAATAGAGCGACAAGGTGATCAAACAAAGCTCCAGGCTCAAAGTGATCCACACATACTACTGGAGGACAAAACACTCGACCTGTTAGATCTATTAGGATTATTAATATGAGTTAAGAGTTTGTGGTTTCACCACGTGGTCCATCTAACCTTGACACAAGCTTTTTATCCATGCTATGTTCCTCTATCTGTCCATCTGTCCTTTGCTGATTACATCTCCCCCTTTAGTTTATTCATTTTTCTTCTCATGTTAATAAACACCTTGACCAGAGTGACTAGGAAGAGGAAGTAAATTACAGAGCAGAGAATTATAGGGCTGAAGGTTCACCTTCTAGCAGAAGAGAGGTCATCCTCCTGCATGTTAATACCAACTCTTTACACGCAGTCAGAGCTGCAATAGAAACCTGAGATCAAAGCACTTTATCTTTCCAATCCATAATCAATGATTTGACGAAGACAGACCCAAAATACCTGCAGCTGCAATCCAAAAAACAAAATTAATCCCAAAGAAAAATTCACAGTTTTAAATATTATGGAGGTTTCTTCAATGAGCTGTTATAGATACTGATGGATGTACAGACAGGAGGAACCTCCTGCAGCTGTCTGTCCTACAGTTGATCTGAAGAGGCTTCTGACCAAAGACACTCTCTGGTTGTATGACAGGCTGGTTAAGAAGATGCTCATTTTAAGAAGAAATTTTCTTAAATTAATGAAAATGTTATAAACAACAACTCTTTCTACTTTACAATTGTAGCTTAAACAACAGCATATATATTTAATAATATAGTAATATATATATATATATATATATATTACAATAAAGAATGGCAAAGAAAGTTTAAAGGCAAAAAAAGTTGAAGAACAAAGTTGAAATGAGGGAGATGAGGCGTGCACAGCTGACTCCTCCTTCAGCCTATCAGATGGATGGCAATGCTTCAGGGGTGGAAGGATTTGAAAAATAGAGCTAATTTAAATAATGGATCACCTCCATCTACAAATTACACCCTCATAAGTCAGAGGGAAGGCTAAAACCCCACACAATTCATCAGCTGGCATGATCCTGTTTGTTTGGTAGCATTAACACCTGTCTGATCGCCACCCAGAAACCTCACACACATTCATTTTGAAGTGCTGCTGAGCAACACAAACTGGTGTCTTAGAGCCTTTGATGAAACTGGCTTTCAGCTGCAGGTTATCTCTGTATCCTCGCCTGCTCATCTTTCTCACTCCTGGGCAGGAAATGAAACAGAACGCTGGACCCTGCCTAGTCTGGACCATCTAATTCCGATCCTACAGTGATTATCTCTCCCTCATCTCTCTGTTCAACTACTTTATGAGAAAGGATGGGAACCTCACAGGTCTGGTTTCCTGACAAAAGACGAAAAGCAGGCTGACAGCATAACTAACACCAGAGATGCTCTTTTTATGAGCAACAGAAACTATTTTTTTAGTTTTATAAATTGGAACTAAAATAAGAACAGTGTTGACTTAACACTATATACCCCAGTCTGATCAGTAAATCTGACAGCTTTGAGAAAACCTACAGTCAAAGTAAATCTAAACTTCTATTGAAGTAGTGCAGGCTTTGCTACTGTAATTTCTTTAATTTCCTGAGTTTATATATTAATATGAATCCAGCTGAGCATCAGGGAAGTGGTAGCCGCCCATTTCAAAGCGAAGGATCAGCAGCCGTTAACAGAGGCTCAGTGGGAGGCAAATTATGACCTTTTAACTTGGTATGGATGGAAGGTTGTATGGAGGTGGGTGACAGAGGCAATTACAATACAGAAATTGAAGGAGGAAGAGTGTGGATCTGCTGCATGAAGGGACAAGATGGAAGCTCAGTTACCAGGGAGGAGTTAATGTCCACTTTGATGATGAGAAAAGGAAGAACCAATGGAAAGGAAGCGCTGGAGATGCACAGGACCAAAGGAAAGAACTGAGAATTAGGAGAAGCAATGTTTAAAAACTATCAAAGAAGTGCTGCTCTGGGGGAACATTGGAAAGATAAGGCTCTAATTAAGCAGGAGGCTGATTAGCTCATAAAAACAACTTAGTTTCTTTGTTCTGCATCCAAACACCTGTTTCTGCTTCAACTTTCTGCTTTGTTCTTTAAACAGTTTCAGGTTTAGGGGCTAAAATATTTCGAAATATAGGTTGTAGAAGTAGTAGAAGCAGAATTTCTGTACTGTACAGGAACAGAAATGCACAGCAACAATGGACGAAAAATAAAGTCCAAACATGTCCAAGTTGCTTTAATATTGAGTCTTTGATAGCTCAGTAGAAATAAAGCAGTAAACTTTGAAATCCTTTTATATTATGACGAGTCCGTTTTGTTGATTAATCTGAAAACATAACCAGGCTTACATTCATTAAGCATTAAAACCTTTTAATTTGAATAATCCCATTTATACTTCATTTAGACTGAAGGTGTAGTATTATTTAGCTATTTGTATCAAATGATTCAAACTCATGTTTAAAAATAGCAGTTTGCACTATTTCTAATATGAAAAGGTTCACCACTCTGCCAAAGATAGACCATCATAAATATTTTCTCAACTTTTTCCACCATTACTGTAATAAACTTTGTACAAATAACGGTGCAAAAACCTGGTTATGGTATAAGCTTGTCCACCTTCAACTGAATAATTTATCGAAGCTTCTTTAAACTGAGTTACACCTTTCAGCCTTCTTTAGATCAAACTATTGATTATAACATATCTGATTAGCCTGAAACAACGTTGAGGTGTCTAAGGTTAATTGTCTCGACTTTCCTGATTTACAGCCATAATGTTTGACAAAAATATAAAAATATCAATATTAGTGAAAAGTAGGGGGGAAAAAAACTATCAGGTGGAGACAACATGTGACATTTGTGAGACTTTATGTAAAATGTCACAATGTTAATATGTCAAAATCATTTAAGTTTCCTGAAATTAAACATCAGCTAAAGTAGCATCAACTCAATCGGTAGTTAGACAGTAGAAACTTGGAAAAAAGAAGCGTAAACAAAAAATAAAAGAGAATTCAGGATTAGGTGGAGAGATAAAGGAAATAAAGCTGAGATGAACAGATTGGATAAAAGGAGAACGAGGAGTGGAAAAAAAGGACGGCAGGACATGAGTAGTGAGGAGGATAAATTAAGGAGAGCTGGGCTGATAGAGGAGGATGAAGGGCAAGCTGAGCTGTAACGGAATAAATCTCATTTCATTGTGGTTTGGTGGTCATTGAACTGATGAAACTAGATGAGGGGGATGATTTAAAGAGGCATGACCTCTGGGGCTTGGGGGCCCTTGACTTACAAGGAGATTCACACTGACATCTTTATGTTGTTCTCAGTGAATGGGTCTAACTGAAGGAGACATGGAGGCCAGGGGGTCTGGAGGAGAAGCAAGAGGAAGACTGTGGAGCTATAGAGGAAGAGCCAATGTCAGGAAAGTTTTATGATGTTCATGTGTCACAGAGGTTATTGAATCAAACATTTAACATGTGAAGACTGGTTCTTGTCAGTGAATCCATTTAGTTTTTAGTTCTAGAATGATGAAAACGGAGGAACAAAAAGGAGGTCCACCTTTGGGCCGAGGCTGGACAAACTACTCAAACTGAGTTAATAGTGCAGTTTATGTTATTAAGGGTTTTCATATGTTATTTTGTATTTTATTCTGAAGCTCATCTTTTTCAGTTATTGCTCCCACATGGCCGCCCCCATTTTCACCTAAACACTCCTGCTTGGACCCCCCTGTTGTCTCTCTGTTTATTACTTTTTTTCTGGGTTGTCTGTGAGGTTTCATTAAAAAAATCTTGATACTATGGTTCTACTTGCCTCCTGGCAATATTTGACTCTGGCATAACAACAATTCAACGTAAAGATGTGTTTTTAGCCAGAGTCTCAGTTAACTCCCAAATTCGCCAGCATCCATCTTTGTGAAGGAGAGATGTTTTTATTTCAAATAATTAGACGAACACTAAGAGTATTAATAAAAAGCTACTGCATTTTCAGTACTGATAAATGCAATAACGCAACAACATTATAAATATAAAGCATGATTTTCAGTGGAGTCAGCAGGAGATTTTCTTGCTCGTTGGTAATTATTTTCTGACTAGAAATGTTCAGCGGAGTGAAACATGGAGGCCGTAGCAAAGTACTTACCACCTAAAGCTTGCTTCATTACAAAATCCATGGTTTCTGCTGCCTGGTAGAATCGTTGCTCTCAAAGCCAAAGAGAACTGACTATGTAACCACTGAACCTGAAGGCGTCCCAGAGGTCCTTTTTCCCTCTTTTTCTGTTGTAATGTCACACAACTTTCTGAAAGACAGAAAAATAATCAAAAGGACATGATGAAATAATGCAACTGGAATTTAGCCACTTTACATAAACTTTAAACACTGGCTCTATAGGTGAAATGTAAAAGGATCACCGATAAAGACTCATAGCTCCCCAAAGTCACTGAGTATTGGACACATAATGAGATCTTTATTACATTCTTTCCCTCTGTGGCAGAAATCCCATTCAGGGAAGAGCTCGGATCAATAGCGAGCACTCTATCTGTGCTTGAACAAACAGATCAGTCATCACTGCCTGCCAGCAAATATTTCATGTAAAATGAATACTTTGATTATACTAGATTCATCCAAACCACCCAGTTTGTAAAGAGGAAAGTAAAGTACATACAGACAAACTGCACATAAACACAGATAAAAAATAAACAGACATATAAAAATTTCCCAGTTTTTTCCCTGAAATTATTCAAATGCTTCTCTCTCTCTCTCTCTCTCTCTCTCTCTCTCT